>BMAV01017707.1:0-13702 GCA_019973955.1 Trichonephila inaurata madagascariensis | reverse complement strand
TCCAAATCAAGAATTTTAAACCATATTACAAGATACAATAGACAAATTTAAAGATACTTGTATTAAAAAAAACAGCCATTTTAATAAAGAAGGTTGAGCAACAAGAGGTTTTTCAGTGCATGGATTTCATTTAAAAAATTCCATTAAAATAGAAGATATAATTCAGGACTTTCGATGCATATGAGAAAATGGTTTGAATGATTACATTATTTTTGAAAGCTCACTAATTTTTTTGTAATACAGGAGAATTTTTTTTTTTTGGATAACAAACTCCAAACAAATTGGGATTGCCCGGGGTGGCCCCGCCAGTAAAGCCGCTAACCTGATTTACACCACTATGAATCAAATCGAAAAAATAAACCCACTTGCATCTTATTAAGATACATAGATGATTTAATTTTTAAAGGCACCATTGAATTTTTAACCAAAAATTTAATTTTTTACCAAACCTAAAATTAATACAGACAAATTTTCCCCCAAAAGTTGAATTTTAGACTTAGATTTAAAATTTTGGGAAAAAATTATATAGCAATATCTAGAAAAAGGGGGCATTTAACTTCAATGTCAAAAGATCCCGAACTTAAATAGCTGCAATATTTCAATTTTTAGAAATAAATTTTTAAAATTTTTTTGATGAAAAAAATAATTTTAACAACACAATATTGATAAATTCAAGAAATCCGAAATTTATATTTTTTGCAACAGAATGATTATCCCACAATTTCGGAAGAAATAGATCAAAAATATTTTAAAATTTTTTTAAACCAAAATGCAAAAACCACCTACAACATTGGGTCCAAAAGTCAGTTTTAGTGGTCCAGTGTGAAGAAACGGCATTCCAACACAGAATACATTATAGAAAACATGAATATTTACACGACTAACTTTAATATTATTTATCCAATCAAACGTTTATGACCAATCAACAACTTTTTTGCATGCAACTGATTTTTGATCAATAAAATGAAACCTTTTGAGATTATGAATCATTTATTTACATGGCATTAATGGGGGTTGTGAGCAAAAAAATAGGGGAGGTAATTGTTGATTAAATATGAGAAAAAATCGTTCAGAGTTTGTGAATTGAATTATTAATAGAATGCTTTTGGTGATTTTTTTAATGATTTACGCTATTCATTTGTGAAAAAAATTTGGGTTTTTTTAATTTGAATTTTAGGATTTTGACATTTTTCACCTAAGGATGAGTCGTCATTTTTTGGTGTTTGAAGCCCCTCACTTATAAATTATTTGTTTTAGAATTTTAATATTTGTTTTGAATTTTAATTTTTTTAATATAAATCTTTCAGAATGCGATGGCGAATAGATTAATTTTTCAAATTTAATGGTTTAATTTTTAACTATTTAGTTTTAATTTTTAATTTTTTAACTTTTTAAGTTTTAACTTTAAGTTTTTAATTTTAAGTTTTTTTAATTTTTTAATTTTTTAACTTTTAAGTTTTTAACTTTAATTTTTTAACTTTTAAATATTTAATTTTTAAATTTTAATTTTTTGGTTTTTTTAACTTTTAGGTTTTTAATTTTTTAAATTTTTTAATTTTTAAATTTTAAATTTTAAAAAAGGGATATTTTAAGTTTAATTTCCCAAAACAATGGGGGAAGGTTCCCCATCAAACTAGTTAACCCCTTTTTTTCGGTCCTAAGCCCGAGGTTGGTTTTGATTTTTTATTTTTTTATTTTAAAAAAAAATTTTTTTTTAATTTTGTTTGAAAACGTTAATTTTTCTTTTTTGTATTCGCCATTGTTATTTGGGAAAAGGGGTTTTTTTTGTTGTGGGGCCATTTTGGGTTTTAATTTTTTTTTTTTATTGATTCCTTTTTGATTGAATTATATATATTTAAATATTTATATATATATATATATATATATATATATAAATATATATATATTATATAATATATATATATATATTATTATACTATCAATATTAATTTAATCAGCATAGGTCTGATCAGAAAATTTGAATACAATAAAACCAGCCTAAGATAGAGATAGGGGACTTTAATTGGATTCAATAACATAACCTACAATACTTAAAAAAAGTACCTAACATTAAACAAAACTATGGTTGAACACTTTTTTATAGGTTCATTTAGACATATTATCCTTTTTTTTGAATTTATCTGAATGGCGGAAATTTTTATCTTTTAAACATAAAAGGGGTTCATTTATATTTCAATTTTGATAAATCTTTAAATTTTAATAGTAATAAAATTGGTATTGCGAAATTTAAGAAAACGTAAAAAAAAGGGTTCAGAAATGACAATCTCAGGAAATCTATGTTAGAATTAGCTAATAAATTTGATGTAACTATAACACGGATTAATTAAATCATTTATGTTTGGCATGAATAAAACTGAAATTAAAATTATGAAATATTTTAAACAAATGTAATTTTAGGGATTCTCAGGGGCATATGTTTCGAGACCTTAATAATTTTTTTATACAAAAAAAATATTAAAAGATGCAAGTGAAAATTACACTATAGAATATTGTACATTATTTTTTATGAATAAACCCTTTTAAAAAAAATTAATTTTTTCTGGTATATTTCAAAATATCAACCCTTTTTTTTCCATAAAAATATTATTTTTAAAAAAGGCTTTCAAATATAACAAGAAACTTGGTAATTTATATTTAATTATAATCAAATCTGGGCTCCTTAGTACAGAATCATGTAAATGCAATTTATATCGGGACTATATTGATGTTTACCATCAGACTTTTCAGGGAGCCTTCATGTAAAAGATGTTTTAGAAAAATTTTAGGGAAAAAGGTACTGGTTTTAGATTGATGATCACAAAAATAAATCTAATTTTTGAAAAAAAAAAAAAAAGGATTTAGGTAAATTCACCTTAAAATTTATTAAATATAAGCCAAATTGGGTTTCAATCAATTTAGATCTTATGAGCAATAAAAATTTAAAAAAAATTAGATTTCAGTGTTGAAAATGGAATTTGTATAAAGATTTAAATTACTAAAAATACCCAAAAAAAGCTTCGTGATTACATATGTTGAAAAGGGTCTCTGCAAATTATGCCATATTCTGTAAATTTTTTTGTAAAATATTAAATAATCACATTTTAAATAAAATGCATTTCAAAATCAATTATAGTAATAGAGAAGATGATAATGCCTTTTAGTTTTGAAAAAAGCCCAAATTTTTCATTTAAATAATATTAAAATCCAGTTTTTTTTAACACCAAAATTTCATAAAAGCCCTAAAAAAATTTCAGTATCACAATGGGTATAATACATATATCAGAGGATCATGGATTTTGCCCTTTTCAAAATTTAATTGATAATTTACAAAAACGGCAAAATTTAAAATAGCTTGAAATTGCCAGGTTACTAAAGATATGTTAATTTTTTTCCCTGCATCTTTGACTTGAGGAATTTTTCCCCATTGATATTGATGATAGATTCGGGTTTCTGGTTAAGTAAATTGACTATATCTTTAAAAAAAGGAAAAATTTTTTGTTTAAAAAAGGGAATTTCATTGCTTTAATCAGAACTTTTCAATAAAAATTACCCCCCATAAATTTTTTAAATGAAAAAAATTCCCTTTTTTTTTCCCTTTATTTATCGTTTATGATATTTAATAATTTTTGGAAAAAAAATGAATATAAACCAAAAACATTCTACCCTGACTACCAACCTCCTTAAAACTAACTTTAACCTAATATGGTAGAATTCATTTAGATTTGCATCTAATTAAAATACTGTAGTCGAACATTTTGACAAAAGTTCTTTTTAAATTCCATATAATTACCCCCGTATGGAACAGTAACTTTATTTATCAATTTACAGAAATGTTATTTTGAATTTTTTTTTAAAAAATGATAACTTAACTACCCCAAAATAGATAAATTTAATAATATCAAAAAAAAATTTTTAAAAGTTGTTTAGATCATGAATAACTTTTTTTCTTCGTAAGAACTTATATTCATCACAAATATATTAGTCGCTTGCTACTTTGATTCCAAACCACCACACAACAATAGGGTTTCAAAGTCAGCAGGTGGTCTTGCTTTAAGATTATATATAACACTCATATCAAGTTTTATCTTTTTTCCCAAAAAATCTTAAACATCTTACACATTTTTAACAAACCACAAATTAAACCTAAAAAAATTTAATTTTGACAAAACCAAACAAACCCAAAAATTGATTTCATCTATCTCGATATCTATCTATGCTGGTTAGTGTAAAAAAGGGGTTCAAAAGATATTAAAATCTTGGAACTTCTTGATTCTTTGAAAAAATCTGTGTAGGAAGATTTCGTTTTAATTTTTTTTTTTTTTTTCTGTTTAAAAAATTGGGGGAATTTTTTCAGAATATTTTCAGTGTTTTATATACCTCTGTGAGTTTTGTATACTTTGAAATTTGGTTTATTTTTTTTTATACTTTTAATTTTTTTTTATACTTTGAGTTTTTTTTTTATTTTATTTGGTTTTTCCGAGTTGCGGGGAAGGTTGGGGCCCCAAAACTAGTCCAACCCCGTATTCGGTAATAAGTCCGAAATTGCACTGACCTGCTAGGGTTTTTTTTAAACCCTTTTTTGTATTTTTTTTTTTCATGTTTTGCTTTTATATTTTTATTACGTTATTTCTTGTTATGTTCATTATCTATTATTTCTGGTTTTTGAAATATTATACAAATTTATTATATATATATATAAAGAAATGGGCATATTTGGTATCTATTGAAAGAAGTTAAAACTGATACAAAAAAGGGATGAACCTGCTGAAATAATGCGTATTAAAGTAAATTTGAAAAAAACGATGAACATGAAACGAAAGAAACATTTTTAAAGGCTACCAAAAGAACTCCATCAACTAAAATATGAAGCCATATGTATCAGAAGACACACTTTGCTTTGTCAAAAATACACAAGAAAGCAAAAGTTCAACATGCTATTTGTCGAACATCAAAGGACAGTAAAGTTACAATAACTTGAACAAAATATGACAGTTTTACCTGCAAATAACATTCCTATAATGTTAGCGAAAAGTGTCTCTGATTTGTGTCTTTTTTAAGGTCATGCACATTTGAAACATTTTAGTTCAGTTTTCTTGGATTGTTTCATAAAATTATCAAAGAAAAGTTGAAAAGTCCCTGAAAGTAGGTAAGTGTATTTTCTCTTAATTAAATAATTCACTAGAATTATACGATTTTTATTCTGTACTATAAAAATAATTATAAAAAAAGGATTGGGGTGACTCAATAACCCCGCTCGACCATTAGTATCGAGTGTGCGCCTGCTCCAGAGCTAAAACATTTTGAAGTCTTTTCGATTTAAAAATTAAATATAAAACAATTATTCTACATCGGAATTTTATATTATTGTTCATTATTCAACATCAATTCTAAATGCTAATTCTGTAAGGCTTAAAATTATAGTTCGCTTAAAAACTAATTATAATTTGAGCAATCATTTAAAAAAAATCATTTTACATTTTTGTAAACATTGTCGCGCACTTGGCTTTACTCTCCTTACAATTCAGCGATTATATCAATAATGTTTTATTTTCTTATAAATGAACTCGTGCAAAGAGCGGGTACTTCAGCCGTTATACTTTTAATGTATCAGTGTGTGTGTGTGCTGCACAGAGTATTTTATAACTAATTAATTAATACTAAATTAAGAACAAGTTTAATAATTATTAGCGACTTCCATGGGCTTGTCTTGCAGATCAAAGGTTTTCAAAGGAATGCTTATGATTAGAAATTGACCCTCTGAGTTATTTCTCTATATTTAGCTGATATCTATATTTTGTCTTCTAAGCAGCCACCGCATTTTGCAATATGTTCCAATTTAAAAATTAGTGAAAGAAAAAATAACATAATAATTATCCTATTACTTTTTTTTTCTTTTTGCTTAAATGTAACGTATACAAAATTTAATACTTATGTCATTAAATTGTACGGTTTATAATAAAGATTGCAGCTTTAGCCTCAAAGTGCATTATTACTGCATTCAGTACATTATTAATGTATGAGGAGGGGGTGCAATAAAAATTGTAATTGAAAAGGGGCACAATATTGAAAGTTTGAGAAGCACTGTTCTAGGCAGTATCTTAGTAAAGAGTAAGAATTACTTTTAAAATTCATTTCAGGTAGCTTTCCACATTGTTTGGTCGAGCATTTGCCCGAAAATTAAATTTTCAATGTATTTCTACATCATCTTAAGTAGGAGGTATGTAATTTTTGAAGTACTGACATTAACTTTCCTGTCTAGAAGCCAGAGGCTTCATTTTAGGATTCATATTGTTGGGAATAATAGATCATAATGAAAGATATCTTATCCATTCTTGGAACGGCAGTATCATTTGACTAAGTTTCTAACTGAGGCTAATGGGGCAATCACGGAAATATTCTTCCTTTATAGTAGTTAGACAGCAAAGGGTTTGAAAGATCTTTATAGAATGCCACTTTTGATTGGTCCAGACGATAAAATTATATGTTCCGCTCAGTCGTGAAATGAACGAGTGCAGATGCAATAAGTTAATGTTTTCAAGAAAGGATGCTAGAACACAAGCCGCAGGCACTTAAATATGAGTAGGTAGTCATAATGTAAACTTTTATTAAGAGCGTCGCTATGTCTACGAAATGAATCATGAGGCCTGATGGAATTTTTGAAAAGGAAAAGATCCTAGGAAAATATCTTGTTCTCACATTCTATCTAGGCTCTCTTCGTTTCTGATGATTCAAAGAAGCTTAAAGAAAATATGCCTCTTGCTAGTATGAAATGATAATAATACATGATCTTCAACATACAGGCAGATTATTTAAAATGTGGGATAATGTTCTTTACACCAGATTAATCCAAATAGAACAAACTGCTACACTCAATTTACTCATATTAAGAGGACTTGGTACCCTTTGAACTACTTTCTCTCTTTATGTATTTAAAAATTATATTTTAACATTTTATATTATGTTTCTATTCAAGAGAATGATACGAAATGAAATTTTACACATATTATTCACGCAATTTTAAAATTTTTAATTTTTTGAAGAAAATTTGGAAAAAAATTAAAATACTACTCCTTCTATAATTATTAATTTTTTGACCTGAAATTTGTTTGTAATATTCTTATGGATGTTATAAACAACTTAAGGGATCGATTTTACAATAACTTAATTCATTTTTGAGGAAAAAAAATAAAATGTTGATATGCGCGCTAAAAATCAACGAAAAAGACAATATATCTTACATTTATTATTATTTTTTTAAAGTATCCAGTTCACATCAAAATGGATCCCTAATTTTGTTACATGATTTATGTTCAACACACAAGAAAAAAATGGAAGTTATTGGTAAATAGTTGTGGAAGGAATAGCATTTTGAATGCAGAAATGTTTCAAAAAACACAAACTGAGAAAAATCACTTTAAAGTTTATAATTCTGAAAAAAAAAAATTATAATAAGCTTAAATAAATTTTTAATACCACTTTAAGATATTAGTTATATATTTTTCTTTAAAATAATTACATTTTCGTATTTTTTCAACCCATATATTTTTATGAAGGATCAATTTTAAGAAGGTATTAATTTCACAAGAAAATTCAAGAAAAGTGTTAATTTTTTTTCTGTCACAACAGAAAGTTTAGTTTTTTCTTCACATAATATTGAAGTATTACATTTATATGAAAAACATATCAGGAAAAAGAACTGAAATTAAGAAATTATTAATATAAAATGCCTTAATTCAAAGATTTTACATGCACACATTTCACAGAGAACAAAAATTACATTATTATATTGCCTCTGAAGTATTCTGTTTTATATATTACACATTCATTTTTTATATAGTTATTTTTTAGTTCTCTTTATAAAATAGATTTTATTTATAATAACGCTTTTTTCAGCTTTTTTTTAAAATGGCCGAATTGCCTAATTTGTTTTCAAATGAAATTTTATTCATCTTCTATATTTCTGACTTGCACAAATGATATATCAATCGAAAGATAATAATGCAAAGAATAAGATTAAATAAAAATAAAAATAAACGATAGGTCGGTCATTTTTGGGGTACCAAGTCATCTTAAAATAATTTTCGCTAAGTAATCTATATTTTAAAATTTTAATCCGGAAATTCAAGCAAAAAAAATCTAACTCTAGTAGTTTTTTCATTGAAGGAATCAAACTGAAATAATTTCCAGATAATCAAGAAGAAATTCCTATTATATTCTAGAAAATTTGTATTATTGTCATACATATTAACAAAACAGTGCAAAGTATTAGACAATCTAGAAGCTTAAAATGACTATTATTCATAAGGAACAGTAGTTTTATGTGCAAATAAAAAATCACTTGTTCTACCAACTATTCAAATCCCATTGTATGAATATGGAGTGAACATTATGCCTCAATCGTCAAATTTAACTAGGGGCAGTACACTGCTGCGTTTCCTAAAAACAGTCATGAGGCATTTTTCACTTTCAGAGTCTACCAGTAGATTTCTAATAGTATCACTACTTAACTCAACTGTCGTTTTGCAAAATGTCAAAGTCATTTTCACCTCTCTAAGTGATGCTTGTCACTGATGGAAGTATTGTTTGGTTTATGAAAAGCAGTTTTGCTATAAAAAAAAGTTTAAAATTCCAGTCGTATTGCTATTGTGGTGATGTTACATCCAAGAACATCTTAGAAATCTCCTAACGATGCGCATTTTGAAGAATTTCTGTGATTGACTTTCAAAACTCTCCTCAATATCATAGAACCAAGACACCTCGATTTACTAGACGTAAAAGCTTCTCCATAACATCAAGTAAAATAGGAAGTGGAAACTTCAGACATCGCAAAAATTTCACTAATAAACATTTCACAGTGGTGCCAACCAATCACTTCTCCACATTCTGAGTCACTTAATTTATGCGTTTTCCTCCCATATTATACTTATCTCACCTTAAAATTAAAACAACGAACTCGTGGGACCTCTTTCATATTTTTCTGGATATTAAAAATTCGAAGTCACTGGCATCCACTACTGCGATGAATGAGCAGAATGAAATTACCAATTTATAGTCCTCAATAGCCGCTACCTAACCACTTCACTGGGTTTTCATTATGTTGTATGACTATATATTGTTTTTTTAATTTATTTTATCTTATATTATTAAGATTTTGATTGCATTGAAAAAGATTCTTATAGATTTTACCTTTTGATTTAAAAAGGGCAGGACATGACTGTTTCTATAAAACGAAATTATATTTATCATCTGCTCTGACACAACTCTCCCTATTAAGGCTGTTTTCGACTAATGTTAAAGAATAGGACCCAAATTCGGAATACTTTTTCTGATATAAAAGTACTCAAACATTAATATAATATTCTGGCTTCACTATCCTATAGAGAATCAATTATTTTATCATTCTGCCCATTTTTATTCGAGTTGACACATTTTTTTCTTTTATAAAATGTGTTTCGCATTTTTTCTCCTATACCCTAATGCTAAAGGAGCAATCCCTTTACATGTTAAAAGGAAAAACTAATTATCCCAATAATGCCTATAAATCTCTATAATGTTTAATTGTTTTAATAATGCCATGTGTTTTAAGTTTTTACCAGTCAAAATAGAAGTATTCTTATCCAATATTTTTGGCACATATTTCAGATCATCAAACAACTTCATTTAACCTATAAACAAAACAGATACACTCGGAAAATTTATGGACATTAATGGAAGCGAGAAAGTTAAAAAATAGATTCTTTCAGAATAGAATAATTATTAGATATTCCATGATTAACATATTTTTTTAAGTATAGAGACATGATGATTTTCTACCAGAAACATTATTTGACTTTAACATTTGTTAGATACATAAAAGGGAATTATATAACTTTGGTGAAACTAATCAATTTCTGTGTGAAACTTTCACCTAAAATATTTTTCAAATAAAAAGGCGAGTAAAGTGATAATGCTTCGTCTCCAATACGTTATATGAGAAATATTTCCACGTAATTCTTCTTAAAATTATAACTTAATCAATTTATGGGGCACTAAAATCAAATCTTATATTTGCAAATCTTATAATTTGAGCCTACATCAGGCATGTCAAATTCGCGGACAGCGGGCCTCAAGTGACCGTACCAACAAAATAAACAAGGATTTTGTTCAAATTATCTTAAATTAATTTTCTAAATTTGTAATTGATATTAACGAGCTGCAACATTCGTCAATGAACTAATTGTTAATAACGAACCGCAATATTCTCCATGAACTGCTGCTGTTTCATATGACCGTAGACCAGCCATCATAAATTCGTGTATCCTAAGAAAATATAATGACTTTGGATTGGATGCAAGGTCCTGTCTATAAGGCACTCTAGAGGTACACTTGATATGCTCATTACATACTTCTTGACACCATCAGGTTATTTCAAAGATCTTAGTAACTTAGACGACTGAGTAAACGAGTGAGATTGGTTTGGTTCTACCTGCTGCGAGGAAGTATCAGAGTACCACCAGGACGATTACTTTAATACCAGTAGTGTTGTGGTTTAATAGATAAAGTGGTATTAATTTTGAGCTTTGCCCAGGAGTTTCAAGTAGGTAAGATCTGCAGATGATATCAATCCTCTGATGAAGCTGATATCAGCTTTGGTCAAAGTGTCTGCACTCTCACTGTCTTCAACGTCAACATGTGAAGAGAACTAGTTGATGAACTAAATGCTGATTACGAAGAGCAATATTTGTCAATGAACAAATTATTACTACCAAACCGCATTATTTTTCAATGAACTCTATTAATCTCTGTAAATTAAGGATAATTCAGAATCTCGCGGAAATCGAAATCTAATATGTAATATATATAAATATACTATTCGCGTGACTACACACATCTTCAAGAATCATATGCAACTTGCAGAAAGCCACCAGATGACACTGATAGTACGTTACGATTACGAGTGTGTTAGAGAGGAACATATAAACAATACAGGCAAAAAGGTAAAAAGTCATTGTGGAACGAAATGTACATTTTTTTAATGTCCTTTGAAAGCAGAGTTTGTGTTTATGGATGACAATGCCCGTCCACCGTGCAAATATCGTAAACAAATGCCTTCAATCGGAGGATACAACCCCTATGAACTGGCCAACATTCTCACCGGACTTGAACTCAGTAGAGCATGTGTAGGATATGTTTGATTGATAAGTTTCAACCTCTTAACCACCTCCTACATGCCTACCGAAACTTTGGAGAACATTACATAATGAGTGGTATAATATCTCCCAAGACCAGATCGATAAGTTGATGCTCAGCAGGCCTAGGCTGGTATGGACTGTCTAGGCTTGCCACGTCGGGCAGGATACTATGTATTAACATCATCCCAAAACGAAAAAATTTTTTTTTGAAAATGGTTTTTTTTTTTTTGTAATTTGCTTTAATTTTTGTTAATGATATCAAACATATCCATCTTTTTCCTTTTTTCCTTTGTTTAATAAAAAATTTTTTCTAAGTCACATTTGTTTCCTTTCTGGTTCCTTCTTTTAAAAACTTCCGTTACCCTTTTTCACTTGGATTTTTAGTTCTTTTCAACCGAACTGTTTTTCCCTCTTGCAAACAATAATATTTTAACAGTTGCAAAACTTATGACGCATGTCATTAAAAAACCTTTATATGTCTTTTTTTATATGTCTAACTTGAAATACCTAGATTTGAGCCAACTAAAGAAAGTAAGTTTCTTCATGTTATGTTTATTAATTTTTACTGTTATTCTGTATTTGGTAAGTTAATATTCAAAAGACAAAATATGGAACTAAAATTAAAAACTTATTTTTAAATGCGGTAATGATTACACTTCTGTATTAAACTTTTGTATTTAGGTTATTTTTACTGGACCATGCTCAACTAAAACTATGGAAATTAATGCTGCAAACAGTTATTTCAAGAAAAACGTAGATTATGATGATGACGATGTCGAATCCATGACGGGATCAAATCAGATAGTACCATGGGCCCAGATGACTGTTTTGGGAGTCTGTTCAATATTGTCCAAGAGATTTTTTAGAAAAAAAACTTTTTTTTTTGTAAGGGAAAAAAAAGCTGACAGTCAAAAAAAAATGAGCAATGTTGTTCTGTATCTAAACAGTTATCCCCCAACCCTATAAAAAATCTTCTACCTTCCATCTACTTCATTGTCTGTATTGACTTGTTCTTTGCCTAGCAATGTTTTTTTTTTAAGGGGGTTTCCCCTTATATTGGGTTGATGCTTTTCAGGAATTGACTTCTCTCAATTTGGAATTTCATAGTTTGGTCTTGTTGACAAATTTGCATTGCTAAGATTTCACTTCTTTTCCCGTTTATCTGCGTTTTTATTTTCTGTAAGTCAACATGTGCAGGTAACCATTGGGGGAATAAATTTATCAAATTTCTGTAATCTAAACAAGCGATAGCAAATCTTGGGGGAGCATGTAACCCTTAGGGGGGTTCCCAGGTGGAGGAAGGGGAAATGCCCCCAGGGTTTTTTCCCTTTTGAAAGGCAGAGGGAAATAAAATACTATCCACGGATAAAATTTAGAAGTCCAACCTTTGAGGCAATGACACCCCTTTTTCCATGATAGTTTTTGATTGATTTATTTTGGTGTGAATCAAATCATAAAAAATATATGTTTAATTCAAAATGTTTATTAACAATATAAGCAATTATTATATGAATTCAAAAGGGAAAAATTATTTAAGTAAAGAAAACTACAACAAAATTGATTTTGGGATTTTTTTTTTTTAAGAATTTCACCAACAGTGGAATGAATTTGACACTCTGGCATAAAATACATTTAAATCTTATTGTATAGTTTTTGTTTTCGTCAAAAAATTTATACGGGGGCTTTTTTAAAAAGTTCTATTCTATGTTATTATTTGCAAACCTTTTCCTCCTAACAGAAATAGGGTCAGGGTATTCTCACCATATTTAAAGCTGAATTATGAATATTTTACAAAAAAATTTTTTTCACAATAGGTGTTTTTGCGTTTTTTGGCATCCCGGTGCAACACTTATTCATCTTTTGTATGTTTTTTTATTTTTATCTGAGATTTGGGTTTTGATAAAGAAATTTATGTTTCTTTATTCCAGAAGGTTATTATGTTAATAGAAATTTATTATAAATTATTCTAGAAGTCCATTATTTCTCCTCTTCAAAACATAGTTTTTCTTTAAAAAAAAATATTATTTCTGAGGTTCTTTTAAATATTTCAACGAGGATATTTTTTAGTAAAAGAAATTTAAACACATAAAAACATTTTAACATGTAAATTTTTTTTGAATTCAAACCTATTTTGCTTTTTTTTAAATGTTTATTCATTTCTTCCAAAATTTATAATTTTTTCCATATTTTTTTTTATTATTCTAAACTTATTTATTAAAAATTTCCGAAAAAAATTCTTTCCAATGCATGATCAACTTTTAAAATAAATTAATTATTCCCTAAATATGTGAACCTTAATTAAGAATTTAATAATTATAAAATAACTCAGAAACAAATTGTGAATCGGGCTTTTTTTTTTTAATGTTTTAACTCTTTTTTGCATTTGTGAACAGTAAGTTTTCTTACATTAAAAGGAAAAAAAATATCACTTTTTCATTACTTCCATTGTGTTTCTAAAAATGCTTTAATGAAAGAAGGCACAAGTAATTACGATGAAAAAGTAGCATTTTTTCTTAAAATCTTATTTTAAA
>BMAV01017705.1:623348-646243 GCA_019973955.1 Trichonephila inaurata madagascariensis | reverse complement strand
CCCCCCCCCCCTCTTGTGTGCGCCACTAAGATCATCACATCTTTATTAAATTTTTAAGATTGATCCAATTTCTTTTTTCATAGCAACTGTTAAAGTTTTGCTTGTAAATGTTTTTAAGAAACGAAACATAAATACCTCGAATTGATTACGTAAACAATACAGAAAAAATAAACAATATCTCATTAGATTATTTTCTTCTAGACGAAAGTAATTTAATAATATTTTTATTGTCATTCTCTCAAATCAATTAATGATTGCAAGTAGTAAACATAAAAAAATATTTATTAACTGATACAAAATTCAGTCTTATTTCATATACACATAACTAAAAAAAAAAGAATTTATATATATATATTTTTTTTATAAAAAAAAGAATACGAAAAATTAATGATTTCAGTCTTGCTTAAAAAAAACTTTGGTCTCTTAAGAAAATTCAAGTGTCTTCATGTACTTTAGTATTTTCATTGTCTGTTTTGAAAAGTTTTTTATGATCCAAACCATTTTCTAATGTCAGCATCATTTCCGTTTTTCCTTTCATTTTCATTTTTATGTCATCATTTTCGAATCCAAGGTTTTTTGCTTCATTTGTTTCTTCTGTTTTGGATTCCGGGTTGAAAAAGTTATTCTCTATACACAAACAAGGAGATTCTATCAACATGTTACAAAGGAATCCCAAGAATGTAGAAATGACTAGGAAACCGAAACCTTGAACGATCTAAAGGGGGAAAAAAAGAAAGATTAACTGATAAATAACTGATTAATTTTGGCTAATTTACGCACACACGCGCATGCACACACATTGTTAACGATGTTTATCATGCTTAATAAATAGAAATGACATATGGAATTCCAAATCATAATGGTGGATCTAAGTAATTTAATTATACCCCACTCGATTCGTTCATAAGTCATTGTGCTACATGAAGTCACACCATCAAATGAAATATTGAGCATTTCATCCCTTTCCATAAGCTATTAAATGCGTTGTGCATTAAAATAGGAGTGGAAGTTCACCTTTTAAAGATAAATTGGATCAATGCGGTACTAGATGATATATATATATTTAGGTGAATACCAAACACACATATATACACGCGAACAAAAAAAATTACAATGAAGTCTCATTTATTGAAGCTCAGTGGCAGAGTATCGCGCTCCCACGCCATAAATCCGGGGTTCAAACCCGAGCTGGACAAGGTTGGCTCAGCCTTTAATCTCTTTCAGTGGATCGGTAAATGAGTTCCAAGCTTGTTTGGGAACTAAACACTAGGGATTTCATGTCAGATTGACCACCTGATCGGAGCATATGCTTATGCACCTCAGTGCCCCAGGTCATGAAAACTGAGATAGGTGCAATAGGCCTTGGCCCTCATGGGCTGTTGCGCCACTGAGTTTAGTTTGTAGTCTCATTTATTGGTCACAAAACACAAAGGGGAGATCATCGAAATAACATTCCAGTTCGACTTCCGGAACCTGAACAAATCAATATTTAATCCAGCCATCCTGTCTTAACTGGTGTATGTTGGACTAATAGCGACTTCAGACAACGAGTGCATTGTAACCTAGTGGATAATGAATAATTGTTGAATGTTGGGCTCCACGCGCTGGAGGTTTAGTAGTCTTATGATAAAAGTCTTGAAGGTAAGGCAGTGCTTCTCAAACTTTCAACTTGCGACCAAATTTTCAGTCAATTTTCTTCGCGCCCCCTCTCCCATCCAAACAATAACAATGTATTAAACTCAATAATGATAATTTACTTCGCCGTAAATCTACAACACAAATTTAATTACAAACCGTACAAAATATATTTAATTACAAACCGTACAAAATATCAAGATAAGTATTACATTTTTAGAATAATTTTATGTATGTCAAGCCCACGGAGTCACTGGTAATTGTTAAACTTGTGCCCAACCAGCGTGCCCAAGCTTGGTATTGTTCAATGAATTACCCAATATAGCTGTACTGATACATTTATAAATATATTATATCGGTGTAAATGGGCATTTTATTTTGTATTATGTCGGAATGTATTTTGTTTTGCTTCCTTTCAGTAAATTAAAAATATTTTTACATAATGTTTTATTTTTGAAGTTTCGATATGTTCGCGCCCTCCTCTTTGGTTTATCACGCACCCCTGGGGGGGGGCGCCCCACAATTTGAGAAACACTGAGGTAAGGATGTGTAGAAGGTTTGTAAACTTCAGTCGTTTGGCACTGGTGTAGCTAGTCTTGAATGGGCCCTGAGGCAAAATTCCTTGGAGGCATTTTTAGGGGGCTCTTATGTTTTTTTTTTACTTTTCATGTTTGAGCCCCTG
This sequence comes from Trichonephila inaurata madagascariensis, assembly GCA_019973955.1. Classification (NCBI taxonomy): domain Eukaryota; kingdom Metazoa; phylum Arthropoda; class Arachnida; order Araneae; family Nephilidae; genus Trichonephila; species Trichonephila inaurata. The sequence goes on along the minus strand of BMAV01017705.1, from coordinate 643,926 downwards.
TATCTAGCTAATATGGCGGGGGCTACGCCCCTGACGCTGGGTGTACCAGCAATGCGTATGAAGGAGTATGAGGAAGAGAAGTCCAGTGGAACCCCAAGCAACACACATAATAACCAGGTAAGAAACTATTATGGAGATGCATAATTGAAAACCTACGCAATCTGTCACAATGGTTGTTACCAGATTCGTATACGACCATTGTGCGATTGTGAGAAAAAAAGTGATTCGTCTGAAAAGACAATGTCGTACCGTTTGTTCGTTCAGTGCCCTATTACCGACGCATATGTGCTTGTGAGGTATAATCAAAGATAATCGTAATAATGAATGGTTTGCTGAAATTACCCTTTGCTGCAGACGATGTCAAATGGAAACGACATTTCTGTACTTAAAAAAATCTTTTCTGTTCTTGTTATGTAAAGCAAATTTAGATGAAGTTACTATCGAATATAATTTGCATGTGCACTGCTACGCTTGTAATTTGTATATTTTATTGAGATCAAAGCATTGTGAGAATTTCATAACCTTTGAAAATTTTATTCATGGGATTACATTAAGATGGACATCAGAGCAGATTAACTTGTTTTTCGGGGAATGTTTTACTTAAGGAAAAAGTACCATCAAAATGAACTAAAACGAAGGGTTTTGATTAATGAAACGCGAGATAAGAAAAACTTAATCATTAAATTTGATTTTTTATTGAAATAATAAAAAGCTTTCTTTCAAATATTGTTTTAAAAATTGAAAATGTGTCTTACACGCTTAGATAAAATATGATAAAACAATAATATTTCTAATTTTATTGCGCAATCCCTTCCCGACTTGCATTACTTATCCCATTCCCCCGAATGAAATGAAGGGAAACACATGTAAATCTGCTCTAAAATGAGAGGTTTATTTGTTAAAAGAATGGGGACTTTTATATATATTTTAAAAAAAGGTTCGCATAAAGATTATATTCATATATATACTCACAAACGCCTACAAACACTCCCCCCACCCACACATACTGAGAATCAAACAACAAAAATAAGTGTTCATTAAGTAGATAATATTTCTAGAGCCCATAAAAATGAGAAATTGGATATATGAAAGTGAAAAATTATATTGAAAATGTCTACCTAAATATGAAAAATCTAAGTAGGAAAAGGTGTGAAGAATGTACGTGAATATGAGAAATACAGTATTGAGTGCCGAAAACTCGGCACTCAATAGCCTGGCACTCCAGATAATTCGACCATATACTTGCAGGTTGAAGGACGACCCTACCAGAACGATACCGAGCAAGACATTATGTCCGATGCAGAAATTATTACTGCTGTGTGTGTCACAGTTATGAAAAAATGCCGGAAAATGATGAAGACGTTAAAGTTAAGGACACCGTACTAACTCCTAAAACAGGGGTGGCGAACCTTTTTGGATCAACGTGCCATTTTTGTCTGAAGAAGTGTTTAATGAGGTATAGACGTGCCGTCAAATAATTTTGACTTGAGATTATTGCGAAAATAGTAAAATTAAATACTAACAACAGAAAACTCAGTTTACTACGAAAAAATACCCTGTGCACTGTATAGTTATAAAAATTTTAGTTATACGGGTAATTCGAATTAAGGGGTAACATTAGTGACTTCTGTTGTTGCAGAAAGGATGACAAATAACATATTAGGATTGTAAGGGGTTACGTTTTGTAGAATATATGCTGAATTTGAGTCATCTGCCAAATGGTTTCTAAGCAATTAATTATTTTTGCTATGGTTCACTTTCTTTTGACAAGAGGGTTTGTGATTTATATCAAAATACCGTTTTACGGACGATGTTCTGCATATCACTATTCCAGAACATATAACCTGCTCTGCTTTGTCTCCTTTACTAATAATGTCACTTTTCTCGACCCACCAAATTTTAAATTCTATGTTACATTTATTATCTTGCACTTTCTGTTCTTTTGCTCAACTAGCCATGTGAAATAACAGTTAAAAATCGTAAATATAACACAGATAAACTTTAAAACACAATTAGGCCAATGAAATTGCTTATGCTATGCGTAGACAAACTGTGCATTATAAGCAATTGTAGTCTACGACGTAACTAAGGCAAACGAGTGTGTTCCCCGCCATCCCGCAACCGATCACTCGCGTTTGTTCGCAATATTTCATATTAAACTTTGAAATAAAAAGTAAATCATTTTTATCACTAGTATGCCATCAAAGACACGCGTGCCACTGGTTCGCCATCCCTGTCCTAAAATATCATATAGTAAGGGACTAAAGGCTGTCGAGGGGCCGAGGTAGCCCAGTGGTCAAGACATCGGATCATGGCGGGCATGTCATGAGTTCGAGCCCAGTACCACTAAAGACCCGCCGTGTAGGGCAGAGATGCACGTTAAATCTGTCAAGAGCTGAAACGTCCTCCCGTTGGTGTGGTGTGGTAGTTAGGAGAGGGGGTGCCAGCTCAGTTATCGTTCACGTCACTTGACCATAGTTCAAAATTACGTGGTCCGTCACCAAAAACCCTCATGTAGCTGAACAGTGCGACGTTAATATTCCCTCACTGAAGGCTGTCGAAACCATCCTTTAATATTTTGAACAATGCTTCGCGGTAATGGACTTACTTATGCTTCTTCGTCTTCGGGATGAAGCAACAAAACGTAGAGTGCAGGAAGACAACAAGGCACTGCGCATTTCTTTTTTAAAAAAGTAGCCAGTTTTTGCAAAGTCGGCTACGTAATTTTTTTTTATATAGATAGCTTTATGCCTTCATAAAGTATTTTTCTGAGATGTCTGATTAGGTAAATTACTGCATACTACGTATTCATTAATTTTCATTTTCATGTAGTAAGGGCTCTATGCCTTCGTAAAGTGCATACTTTTCCTATGTTTAAGGAAACACTCGTGCTTTTTTAATCCTATTCTCGATATCTCAGCATTCTCACAAACTCGGCCATCCTTCGGTCCCCTTTAGACCGAGTTTTCGGTACTCTACTGTATATAAGTATGAAATGTGTATATCTGGGTATCACTATCTGAAATAACTTTCACTCTTTAATAACAATCTATTTTGCAACTATTGAATCTGCTACCTCACACACCTCACAACAATCTCTCATAAACTACTCGGACTCTCTCATACACGTTCCTGTCATACACATCACTCCTCCACACACTGATTCTTAAACTGTGGTCCGTGGACCCCCGGGGTTTCTCAGCTACTTCCTAGGAAGTCCGCGAAGGTCTCTCATTTAATGTTATTTCCCTCTTTGACAGACTCTGAAAAGCCTCGGGAAAAAATTGAAAAATGTGCCATATTGGACTACATTACTAAATTGCCCCAATGAAAAAACTACCAGAACATGTATTTCGATCAAGAATATTAATTAATTTTTTTTATTGTTTTTAACTACATAACTATGGGGCCGTGGGTAGCCTCGTGGTTAGAGCATCGGACTTCAGACTGGAAGGTCTGGGTTCGAAGCCCGATGCCATTAAATACCCTCCGAGTACACACGGAGTACGTGCTCTTTAAATCAGTGGGTCCGAAAGTCTTGTGGGCGGTCGCATCTGAAGCCACGAGTGCAGGGGACTGGAGAATATTTCCCTCCCCTCCAGTTCCATGCCTAAATTGTGGAGGTGGAGATCGGTGGTGTTGCCATCTATCGTAAGGAAGTCCAACCTGGCCGACAGGCTCTGGCAACATTCATTCCTTCGCTTTGGGAATTTCACCGAGCTAAATCATACTGTCACTTGTATGGTGCTCAAGGCTAAGGCCAACGATAGGTCCTTGCCACGATGAATTTCGTGGGCTTCGATCTGACTTCGTCAAACAGGTGACATGAACAGCAACAACATATAGCCATAACTAAAGCGTAATTTTTTAATATTACATGTTTACGTAAGTTTTAAAAAGTGTTAAGTGTTAAAAAAAAGTCGGCATAAGTAGCAGACGCGCAGTCTTAGGATTATTGAGGAAACTTTAAATCACTCAGCCAGATGTTGAGAATCAGGAAGGGGTATTCAAAATCTTGGGGGTCCACAATGTCAGGTTCATACATAAAGGGGGACTTTGGTGATCTAAAGTTTAAGAGCCATTGCTCTAAGGCAGCGGTCTTCAAACTTTTTCAACTCTTGGAATCCCTAGAACTAGAAGGTGTTTTCGTGGAACCCCTAGAACAAGAAAATATTTTCGTAGAATATATTCGTGGAATATTTCTATAAGAATAAATCTTAAAATAATATTTAAAGTAGATAAATAGATCAAAATGTGAAGGCAATAAAAAAAATATTGCATTTTTTACTAAAAATTTTAGTATAATTTACTCATTAATAATATTAGTTTGTGATCCAAGTGTCATGCACCCATACATTATGTTTAGTAACTGAGATATGCGTTTGCATTTTTCCACACAAACTGCCGAAGTCTGGAGCTATTGAGAATAACTGCAATCGCTTTACATATTCTGAGTTTCATTTGTTTCTATACTTTATATTGTAGCTACTCACACACGTTGAGAAATATTTTTCATTTATACACATTGTTCTGAAAGGCATTAAAATGTTTATAGCTGTGTGAGAAATACTGTGTATTTTGCATGAATTTGCAACATGAAATTTAGGATCTGTTCTTACTTAAATTTAGATTTTTAATATCGAATCTGTTGATATGTTGTAAGTGTTTTTCCACAAATATAAATGATGCATTTTTCATTAGAAAACTATTTAGTTTTGAAAGACATTGTACTAACGGGTATAAAATTATTTCGTGGAACTCTGGATAGTAAACACAATAAAATATTCACAATCTAGTAAGTAATATATATATATATAAATATATATATATATATATATTGCTTAAATTTGATAATAGTTTATTACTATAAACTTAAATATTTTATTGTTATAGTTATCTCAATAATCTAATATTAGATTAGAAATTACTTACTATTATTTTATTCATATTTAATCTGGTGTTATTATAGTTATGCTTTAATATGCAACTCTTATTAATTTTTATTTCCATTCTTTTTATTCTTTTGTTAAGTGCTACATTTCAGCCATTCTTTTGATTTAAATCTGTATTAGGGTATAGAATCTGGCAACAAATTAATGTTTGCACTAAGATTTAGCGCGGGCATTGCATTTGTAAGTGCAATTTTTAGGTAAGTTACCTCTATCTTGTAATGGATTTAGATATTTCTATCCATTATTTCCTATTGGTTTTTGCTCAGTGTTATTTACAAAAAAAGGGGGAAGGTTGGCTGGCCAAAAAACATGTTCAACCCCACTTTTATATAAATTATTTTTTATATAATAGCTGTCCTAAGTCAGTAATGTTCATAACACTGCAGCATCCATTTTATATTTATAATCTCGTTTACTCTTTTGTCCTTCATTGTGTGATTTTCCTGCTGTCTATGTGTTTGTCGAATGTTATTGTTTGGATGTTATCTCTTGTTTGTAGAGAATTGGCCTATATATATATAAATATAAATATATATATATATATAAAGATAAAGCATTTTGATATTCTTTCATTATATTATAATAAATGTTTAAAAAGCAGTGCAAAATAAAGTTATGTATGAATAAAATTTTCAGTTTCTTAACTACTTGAATGAGCTTCAAATTCTTTGTGGGTATAGAAACATTTTAGAGAATGTGAATCCATTTTGCATACACATTGATAAATTTCTTTTGGATTTTTTATTGTCTTGTGGAACCCCTGGGTATGTCTCGTAGAGCCCCAGGGTTCCGTGGAAGACTATTTGAAGACCACTGCTCTCAGGGATACAATTGCACAACACCGCTGTTGAAACAGCTTCATCTATTTCTTACACAGTGTGTGTGGTAATACATGAGGAATATTAAATAAAGTGTAAAGAGATTAAAAATACTCTATTTTGAAAGAAAATTGATTTGATACCAGAAATTCGTTATTTGACGAAATTTCTAATTTGAGAGAAGAAGCCTGATATACTTACAAACTGCAAATGTGTGAACTCCTGGATTGTTCTGAAACTAGCTATGTAATTTAATTGGATAATTGGTTGAATAAGATACGTAACAAACACAAGCTTGCTTAGAGGCACCCAAGCTTTCCATGATAAAACTGTATTAATAAATCCTAAAATATAAAGGAAAAAAAAATATTTGTGCTTTTAATACAAAAAATTAATGCATTATTTTTAAAATATATTTTTAATGAATTTTTGATAATTATCGACGAAATATAGAAAAATATATGGTTCCTTTTCACTTATTTATGCAGGAAACAGTCACATACTGTACAAAAAAAAACGTACTGACAAATAATTAATTTATACTGTATTTACAATATTTCCTGGAAAAATGAAACTTAAATAATATTATAGTCATAATTAGGAACTAGAATTCGAGAATCCTGTCATGGAACTAAAGAGTATTTTATTATTGAGCTGTATCCTTAAAAAAATGCTGTAAAAATTGTTGAAGTAGCTGAACTAATTTCTGAATTGGAAGCTGAGTTTTAACAAGACGTTATATAAAATTTATATATATATATATATATATAATATCAAAAATTTTTTTAAATGTTGTTTAGATCATGAATACCCTTTTAACTTCTTAAGAACTTATATTCATCACAAATATATTAGTCGTCTTGCTACTTCTGATTCCAAATACACCATACAACAATAGGATTTCAAAGTCAGCATGATAGTGGTCTTGCTGTGAAGATTATATCATAACACTCATATCACAGTTTACATCTTTTCCACACACATCTTAACTATCTTACACATTTCTGACAACCAACCAAATTAGAACCTAGCAAATTTACATTATTGACAATCAACCAATTCAAAGCCTACCAAACTTGATTGACATCTATCTCGATATCTATCTATGCTGGTTAGTGTAAAAGGTAGTTCAAAAGATACGTTCAAAGATACCCAAGACTCTTGATTCTCTTGGAACAAGATCTGTAAGTAGGAATATTTCGTTTAATACTTTTTTTTCGTAATTGTTTTAGGATTTTTCTGCTTTAGGAAATTGGGGAGAATTTGTTTCAGAATATTAATCAGTGGTTTTATCATACTCTCTGTGAGTTTTTGTATACTTTGAATTTTGGTTTATTTTTTATATACTTTGAATTTTTTTATATACTTTGAATTTTTTTTTATATACTTTGAATTTTTGTTTATTTTATTTGGTTTTTCCTACCGAGTTGCAAAGGGGGAAGGTTGGCGCCTTCAAACTAGTTTAACCCCACTTATTCGGTCCTAAGTCCGAAATTGCATTCTGACTCGCTAGGTTCTTTTTTATAGTTCCTTTTTTTGTATTTTTTCGATCTTCATGTTTTGCTTTTATATTTTTATTACGTTATTTCTTGTTAAGTTCATTATCTATTATTTCTGATTCTTGAAATATTATACAAATTTCTTTTATATATATATATATATATATATATATTAATTATCTTTTTATGTTTCTATTTATTGCTTTAGCTTTATGGTAATTGAGTTTTATGATTAAACGAGGGACGTTCCGAAAGTAAGTTTTATCCTTTTTTCCCCCTCGAAAGATAAGATAGTACACCAGGTGAAACACACAATCACCAAAAGAAACTACATTCTTGGATGGCTAAACGACAGAAGTAGCATCCCGTAAGAGGAATGAGCATGCGCAGAGCGCCGAATAAGAGAGAGTAGCATCGGACTGGCGTACTCGAGGTTATATGAGTACAAATCACGATGGTAGACAGACATGTACTGATAACATAGTCATCAATGGAACTGCATGCTGTTGTGTGTTACGAACGGACACGTGAAAGTAGTGCGTCCATTATCCATGAACTGTATTGTGACGAAGGAAGTGGGTGATCCTCTACATTTACAAATGAAAACAACATTGAGAGAGTATAGGAGATGGTGTAACCCAGGGGTATTCAACCTTTTTTTTCTGCTGGGCCGCATACATATGTCAGCTATTTCACGCGGGCCGCAAACACATGTTCGCAATTTCATGCGGGCCGCATCATGAGGATAAAGAGGGAGGGGGTTAAACTGTGGAAAATTGATCCAAATATTTTATTTCGTTTTTATTTTAATTACTATTTTTTATATTTTTTATTTTTGTCACTAACACTGAGTTAGAAGCATTTAAGTAACATTCCTTCACAATTTCTGCATCAGTAAACGGTTTCATATGATTACCAATAATGTAACAAAGTTCATAAGATGTCTTTGTTACTGCTGTGACTAACAATGACAAAACACTTTGTTGCTGTTGCAAATATTACCCAAGAAAGCCTATTTATTATCTCTTGAAAGAGATCTTCGAGGAAAAGTGTCATTGAAGGGTTCCTATTTATTGGTATTTTTTAAATATATCACTTTCGTGACAAATCAAACAATTACTGATCCATGTTTGGTTTTCACCACAAAATAGTCAACTTCCCAATCGTCTTGAAACGATATATTTTTTTCGAATATTTTTCGCTTGCAAGATATGTGAAAGATAGTTAAAAATTAGTTCCACCCATAAAATTGTCACTACTCTACTGTTGATTGTTATCACTAACCATAACCTTTACAAATAAAAAAAGAATATCGATTCACACTCGTTAAACATCAACAGAAAAAAAAATTGATGCATTTGATTTCTTGACACCAAATTTTTAATATATTGTTCTTAACTAAGTGAATTTTTCGGAGCAATGGGCACTGACCGGGCTACTTAAAAAGGCTCGGTGGGCCGCAGGCTGAGTATCCCTGGTGTAACCGGACAGGCGTATAGCGTTGTCAGAATGGCGTCCACATTGGGCATTGATCATGCTTATCACATGATCCATGATGTTTTGGATTACCGAAGAGTACCGAAAGAAATGAGTTCCTGTTAAGAGTCCACACAGGCTATGAGACACAGATGCACCACACTATTACCCCAGAAACCAAGGCTCCCTTAATGATGTGGAATCATCCAAGTTCACCAGTGAAGAAAAAATCCTTACAAATCAGTGCTGAGGTGGAACAGGCTGTGTGACAATTTCTTGCATCGCAGGGCTGGGAGTTTTACCAGAGTGGTTTCATTAAACTGGTTGCACGTTACGACAAATGGCTCAATGTCGAGGGTCATTATATCAAAAAATAGTGAAAGGTATACAGTTCATAATGTCATGATGTAACTTTTTGTGGCAATCAAGTTTTCGTGTGAAAAATAATGGTGAAACTTTCTTTTGAATCATCTTTCGTGATGTTAATTCAGGAAAAAAAGCATGTGATAGATTTATTCATTAATATATTTTTATTATTAGCTCTTTGATTCTGTTTTACTTTAATTTGATTTATGCACGCAATTTTTTATTTTATTTACCAAGGAATTATATATATTTTGCATTAATAATAATTAAAATGTCGTACAGAAATTAATTACATATAGTTTTTTAAATAATTAAAGCATGTAATTAAAGCTACATAAAACTTATAACTATTTATATTGCTAAACGTTTTCAAAAAATAATTTTAATAGGGTGAAAAATATTAGATATATATTTATGGAAGGAAAAACAGAATTTAGAGAACCTTGTTTTCTTTATAAGTTTTCAAATGACTTTTTCTTCTTCTAAAAAGGGTACTAATTTTTTAAAAGCTTCATAGCGAGGGGTGGGGTTATTGCCAGGTACTTTAAAGTGATAAACTAAAATTTTAATATACAAAAATAATTTTTTATCACAATTTTTTCGGAGGGATAGGATTGAGAAATAGTTAGATATCTTTGATAATACGAATATTAAGGACAACTGCACTTAAATCTAACAGGGCCAGAAAATCTTTCTGTGGTGCATGATGAAAGATTGGAGAATAAAGCAAAATCCTGTCCAACATTGGAAGGACGTTTAAGGCGGTCCAGCAAAATGATATATGATAAGAGGAAATACGATAATTTTGAAGTATTTTTATTTATTTTTTTAAATGAAACTACTCCTTGACGCACATCAAATGAGCTCTGCTAGGAGCCTCTGTGTTTCTCATTACATGAGTTTCTGGTGAGCGTGAATCATCAGAATCTTATGTATGATATTTAAAAGGATTCTGATGTTCAAGCAGAAAAATTAGAGTGCATTAGATTTATCCAAAAGTGTATGAGTACTCGGTATGGTGTTAATAACACCATATAGTCAGTGATTCCAATATAACCATTAGTGGAAATAAAAACTCTAAAATTAGGCATAAATATGGATATTGCACAGTTCAATGTTAGTTATGAAGCAAAATTTGTGATATTAAAACATTGTGACATTGAACCAAGTTATAACTGTTGTGACATCTCTCGCGTTCTTCTTCTAACATAACTCCTACGTTCTTTGAAGGCCACGATTAATCTCAAAACTTTTCCAACCCAAATCCAAGAAGTAAAAACAAAGCAAAAATGCAAATAAGATAACCTTTAAAAGGATAGAAAGTTTAGTGAGCAAGGATGGCAATTTAGAGGAAGCTAGTTCGAAAAAGGTAGAAGTGTAATTAGACGGCCTAACCAGGAATCACGGAGATGCCCACCCTCGCTAATCTATACAAGGTGCATACTATTGCACACGAGCCCATCAGTCTACCTGAAAGTAATTGGACCGTTGAGTATTCCTCCAAGGTAGGAAGATTGTATTCTGAACGCTAGTATATTATTGAATCGAGATTAGGCGGATCTAATTAGTTATATTGATAAGTGATCTAATTGCGCGATCTGAGTTAATTAAGGCTACGTGTTTTGGTTTATTCTCACTTAATATAAGTTTGTTCGATTTCTAAGTAATTTAAGTTAAATTCTTAATAAAAGTCATATTAAGAATTATAGAATGTCTCATCCTTCCGAGATAATCCCACACCTCTAACTTACGCGGAAACCCCAAGACATAGCTATCGACAGATGGCCATGTCGCACTGTGTGTCATGCTTCAAAAAAATAGATGTACGTAGGATTCGTGTAGCCCAACGAAAGCCTCTTGAGGTCCTCAAAAAAGGCAACATTGTTAAAAATAACGAAAAAAAGAACATTAAAAGAGAGTATTCTGTTGGCGCAGAGAGTAAAGAAAAGACTTCATATGCTTCTGGAAAGTACTAAGAAAGTAAATGCTTAACAAATTACAAATTTTTACTTTAAAAGCCTGTTTTCTCAAAATGTAACAATTTTCACTTTATGTATCTTTTTCTCAAAAACTTCTTATTGTATAATCCTCAAATTTTCAGTGAGCATACTTTTAACATGTTTACACATTTTAATGGAAGGGATTAGACATATCTGGCAAACTTTTTTTTTTATATAAACAAGGCTTTATTAAACAAAATTTTAGAGAAAAAAAATTGGACATTTTTTAAAAAAATGCATAATTATTTTAATTTTTAACAAAAGGACAAAACCCTTCGTTAAAGTTTTGTTGATAGAACACATAACCTACTGTAAAAACTTTATCCATGAGAAGTAAGTAGTTTCTGAGAAGAAAGTACATAAACTTACGCAATTTAACATGGGGCTCCCATGGACGTGCTGGACCCCTTTAAAATTATGAAGTCCATTGATGAAACTCAAAGCATAAAATAGAATAAGACAATGTTGCAATTATTTCAACTTGATTAGATATCTTATTTTCACATTAATTTAAGAAGAATTGCTAGCAATATTTAATTCGAATATTTCTTCAAATTTTTAAGACAATTAATCATATTTTAGAATAAAATTTAAATTTCGTTGCAAATTGAATTTTAAATAATCAGGAGAATACTATTTTATTTTGCATACTCATCACATTTCAGTAATAGTATTCGAGGGCGGGATTAATTGTAGAATTAATAGTATTGTAAAAAAATTTAACCTGCATGTCCTGTTGTGCAGCAAAATGTCACCCAGGCAACTCCTGCTGTGAAAGCGACTTTGTAAAACGCTGAATATATCACACTTTGTAAGGCAGTAGGCTTATCCACCCCATACCAAACGCCTGTTATAAGCACTATCAATCCACTGGACAGCACAGCAAGAAACCAACCCATGACTAGCATTTCCTACAAAATATAAAACAAATATACATGACAATGAATTTAAACAATTTATGAATGAAATATGCAGTCGAACCTCTATATAACGAGCCTCTATATTGCGAATTTTTCTATATAGCGAAATGTTTCCTGGAACCTTGAACATTTCACGATTTTCTTCGTAAAATAACTTCTCTATAGCGAAGTGCATTTTCTATATAACGAACTTTTTCTTTTGTGATTCAGTTTTCGCTCTGCCTTTTTTAAAAGTATTTCTGAAAAACTTTCAAGTTATTCTCTCTTTAACACATTTTATCGTGGTCATAAATATTGGTTTTATTAGATCCTAACTCGCTGAGAGCAATAGAGTTCTGGACGTTTCATCCAAGAAGTGCAACCTTTAACCCCCATTGCCCGGTTCACTAGAAACATTTTCGATATCCTCTTTCACCCTCAGTGGAGTAGTCCCTGTGTTCTATTTATAAAATAATGTATGTTTAATATTACTTGTATGCTTTAAATTATATAAAATGTCCTTAAAATTCACTAATTTTAGTATAAAGTTATTGTCTTATATTGAAGATACAGAGTGAATTCTTCGACATTCTTTTTTCTTGTTTTTCTTGCAGTTTTTCCTTCATTTCTTTTTTGATGGATATGATATATAAAAGAAACACATATTAGTTTAAAAAAAAGGAGTGAATAATTTCATTTTTTTAATATATAGTGTTTATGAATTTAAAATTTGTTTTATGTGGTTTATAAATTATATTAAAAATGAACCTTTATATAACGAATTCTCCATATAACGAACTTTTTCCCGGGATTTAGCGACTTTGTTATATAGAGGTTCGATTGTATTTATTTAAGCGAGTTAAATAGTCGAGTGAATATTCTTAGAGTATATCGTGTTTTCCTGTATTTGAATAGCCAACATTTTTATCTAATCAATAAAAACACATTTCATTCAAAAAGTAGCCATTGTTCAGAAAGAGATTTATTTTATTCACTAAAGATTCAAAGAAACTTACCTTAGGGATTTTAATATCTGGTTTCTTAACTAAGATATAACCAATAAGAATGCCTACAAAATATGGACCAGCACGAGAAATGGTATTGGCAAAGGAATACTTGAAAAACAGACTTGAATCCCTGAAACGATGAATGATAAATCATTGAAAAAAATATCTAAATACATTAAACTAAATTAATATTTTCTCAAAAGCGTTATTGCTTCAAATTTCATTTCTCTCAATTTCTTTTTGAGATAAAAGTATCTGAAAACTGAATCATCAGCATTTCCTTCTGCTTGATTTAACAATCAAGTCATAAATGAATTCTATGAATGTAAAAATCTGCTTACTCTTCATCTATATGGACCACTGTCATGGTTGGCTGCAAATCGTAAAAGTAAGTTGCTACTCCAGTGTAGGCAATTGAAGCAAAAATGATTAAAATATTAAGTATTATTCCAATCTTCTTTGACCTACAAGTAATATGAAGAAAATTTATTACTTTTTAGTAATAGAAATTATAAAATAGTAATAAAAAATTAATGCCTTTATGCCTGTCACAATATCCATATTCCTAAATGCTAATCTTTTTAGATATGGAAATAGTCCCTCAAAAATAAATGAATCATTAAAGAAGTGTTTTTTTTTTTTTTGAAAAATTTCTTTAGTGATTAAATATGTTATTACACGAGTAATGAAATTTTTTTTCCCAATGGAGTTATATTTGAGCAACTTAGCCTTTACCGAAACGGAAAGTCTCCAAATGTGAGAGCCATTTCATGGTGGCACCTTCTAGTGGCAGCCTCGTTACCAAATTCGGACGCTTGAATTAGTTTTTATTTCAAGCTCTCTTCGGATGCTAAAACTAATGTAGTAACGAATGTTTGGCGCAGTTTAGCCAAGATTGGCTCTTGCGCCAATAACCCCAATACTCACTCACTCATTCGGATGCTAAATATTGCCACGATTTAGTTTTGCCGAGAGTACCAGAGCCAAGCTGATACTCAAGTGATCTTTTACATGCCACATAATCATATGACATGCGTGCCTACGATTTTCGCATTCAGAAAATCCATCGACTCCAGTTGGGATTGAAACCGCAACCTTAGCCTTATGAAGCGGGCACGCTACTTGAAAGCCACTGGAGCCGACAGAGTAATGAAATTAGCTAATCAAATTTGGATAGCGGACGGGGCAACCAATCATGTTTAAAATTAATGTTGGTAAACGTTGTTAACGTTGGTAAAATTAAAAAAAAAATTATTATAAAACTTTTTATTAAGTATAAGAATATACGGACCTGTGTACTTCATCAACAAGCTTCGAACAGAAAAAGAAGATAATCTTTCTTGTATATGCGAGGCATGCACCGCATGCATTAAATTAGCATATAATGAAATGGGGAATTACCATAGCTTTCTCTAAATAGTTTTTATGATTAGTAATTTAATTTAAGGGTTAATGGAGAATGCTTGGTTTTATTTGATAATTTAAATAGTATTTAAATCCTCTAGTGACATAATTTTATTTGGCTTGAGTAGCTTGGAAGCTATGGGGTGTGCATTTAGAATCATTTTTAGGAATTGTGCTTGTAGAAGTCCTCCTTATTTGTGTGTTTTGAAAATGGTATGGGGAAAACATTTCTCTTGCTTTCTAGCTTTTCTTTGAGGTGAAACATTATTGCTGATTCAGAATACCTATCTGTAATTCAAATATGTACAGATGTTCTCATCATAATCAACCATTTTGGTCAGATTTAAAGAGTAAACTTATCATTTCTCTTAAGTTAAAACGTTTGATTTCAAACAGGAAAAAGGCATTGAGCAAATGAAGCACACAGAAACTGTTAAAAAAGCACCATCATTTCGTATCACAAGTAAATCTATAGAAGTGCAATGAATGGGTAAGTTATTTAATAGGTTTTACATTTCTGCTATCATATTACATTATTATCATATTAATATCTAACTCGTTTGAATATTAATGTCTGATTAAAGACTGGGGTGAAAAACTTCAGTTGGAAAACATTAAAACAACTAATAATATTTTGCATTATACTGGCAATTTTTCAAACTACTAAAGTACTTCTGAAATAACGTAGGCCTTTATTAAAATCATGGCATACGTTTTTAACTTATAAGTTTTACACTTGGTGAAAAAAATTCCAGATTTGTTCCGTACATAAGCGTTTAGCTAAAAAGAGATTTAATAAAAACTTTAAGAATTAAAATAGTATCGATAGTTCCAAGCATTGTAAGCCCTAATGTGACCATCCACTCCCAAAGTTATTCTCGATGGTTATCTTTCTTGATTATAATACTCTGTTTGGAAAATACCTTTCCGATCCAATGTATTTATTCAAAATGATAATCAGATTTTGACTAGATTTTTTTATCTTTGTTTCTTTTCTGCAGCACACACACACATTTATATTTACATTAAATCAAATTAGTTACCAGACAGATATCGGTAAAAAATTATATACATACCCTCTTATTGTTTGAAATTCCTATTCTTTAGAACGTTAATTTTAATAAGAATGTTGTAAATTTATTTAATAAATATAATTTCTATAAACGTAAGCTACCATTTAAATCTGAGTGAAAATCCTTTTTTGATAAATTTTTGTTAATTGTTAATATAAGTAACACACATATGTGCACGCACTCAAAATATGAATAAGAAAAAAAACTTACCTTATTAATAGGAATATAAATATTAATGCTAGAATATACAGCTGGACTACCACAGAAACATACCATGTATGTAGCATACACTATAAAGACAGACATATTTATTGTCAGATATATTAGAACCCACAAATCAACAATATAATACATAGCAAGTATTTTACAGGTATAAAATATTACAGAATTTATATAAATTTTGCATGTAAATCGAAACATAGATTGAGATTTATTTTAATAAAATGATTTGTAAAGAATCCAGAGAAACTTTTTTTCAACTTTTGCAAATGTTATACTCCTTAAGGCATCCGACTACGTTCGGAAACGTGATTTTAAAAAGGCATATAAATGGATAATTTTCATCATATTTAGTATCATTTAGATTAGAATACATGTATAAAATTGTTTTAAAGACGTTTTGACAAAACAAATTATTTAAATACACTATTTCAGCAATAAATTAACTTAGAATAACCTTTTTTCAAAATGTTCTCCTTTTGTGAAAAATACTTATATTATAATAAAATTTTGCTTGTATATAGCTCAGACCTCTGTACAGAGACTCAATTATGATTTTTGAAAAATTCATATTATTTTCAGAGTTACCACCCATTGAAATAATTAATGGCGTTTTTTTCTAAAAATTTCTTCCCTCTGTTGTAAAACATGGATAAACCCACTTCTAAGTGATATATTTCAAAAATTCTAGTTGAGTCTCTGTACAGAGGTCTGAGCTATAAACAGGTAAAATATTATAATAGAAGCATTTTTCACAAAAGGAGAATATTTTGAAAATGGGTCATTCTATATGTTCATTTTTTGTCAAAATATTGTACTTAAATAATTTTTTATTGTAATACTATTCTTAAAACAATTTTAAATACATGTATTCTAATCTAAGTGACACTAAATATCATGAATATTATCCATTTATACGCTTTTGCAAAATCACGGTTTCGAACCTAGTCGGATACCTTAAGTATTGTAAAATATTTTAATATGGAGTGTATTTTCTTGCGGTGGCTTTGATATAAACTGTATAATACTTAATTTTGATTTCATTTTGTAACATATATAAGAACCAAGAAAATACTATTCGAATTAGTCGAAATCGCGTATGCACATACGTTACAATAGAATATACAAATGGTTAACAATTGTCGGCAAATGACTTAATAACTAGAGTCCCAGCATATCACAACGGAACATCTAGATCAGAGGTTACCAAACTTTTTTGTCTCATAGACCCCTTGCCATGTTTTTCGGTTTGCGGTAGACCCCTGCTTACCTAATATTGAATTTTTGCAATTTTACCTATTTAAATGTCTTTTTGACAACTATAGATCTACTTACTTTAACCCTTTACCGGGCACGCAGCTAAAATACAATTTTCTGTGATAAAGTACTGTGTGGATAAATGTAATACTCTCATCCTATATAAACATTATTTAGTCACAAAAAAAATTCTAATCGTGGGTTTTCATCCTGGGTTGGTGGCTAGACGTTATAGCCACTGCGCATTTAGGACATTTAACTTACTTTTCAGGACAGAAATAATGAATCATATTACAATAAAATTTTTATGAAAAATTAAAATATTTATGTAATAACTATTTCACACAATAACAATTAAATATAAAGTATAAGTGTAATCTAATAAAGATAATTGTACAACATAGAATACTTACTTAGAAAATATATAGAATACTTAGAATGTACATTGAACTTGGTATATATCCACATTTTATATTTTATTTAATTTTAGTATGAAAAGTTAGAAATAAAGTAATATTTTTGAGAGTTTAAATTACTTATTTCCCAAATTTGATGAGCTATTTACTGTGGGACTTAATAATATGCAAACGTTTTCTTTGAGAAGGAAAGTTGTAATGAAAGATTTTTGAACCCGAGAATCTTGTACCACAAATTATAAACAAAGTTTGTTTATTTTTCCCACCCTCAATATTCTCACGTGATTCTAAATGCTCTCTCTCGAGTACAGGAAGAGCGAAAATTTCTGTCATTTCTCTGTTCTAGGTGGGCAGTGGATAGAGCCTCTATCCACTATTAAAGGTTTCCAAAAACCTAAATAAAAACTTTTTTTTTAATTGTACAATTGCTTAATTCATTCAAATGAGGGAAAAATATACTTAAGACATGTCGAAATTTTTTTCAAATATCAGAAATTTTATTTATGGTTATCAAAATACAGTTTGTAGATTTACACAGAGAAAAACTGTTTTTAACTACCCATCGGAGGACATGAAATGCAAAAAAAGGTATCGTGCTGCCATCCGTGTTAATTTGTATGCGTTTTAGCTTCAATTAACGCATATAGATAGACTAAATATCCAACACCCCCGCTTGGAGAAAATTTTTTTGATAGGTGACTATAGACTAAACGATTTAAATTTCTAACTGAAGTCAAGTATGGTGTTTAAAACTTATGAAAAACATGTTAACTAAATTAAAATTTAATTAATACATAGAATAAACGAGCAATAAACAAATGCTTTTAAAGGGAGGAATAAATCTGGTGCTTCAGTAACATGTTTTCAACATTTGGAATCAATCGTGTCAGGTTTTACCCTAAATCTCCTCGGTTAGTAGCATCTAGTAGTTCCTCCTTTCTTTTTTTTTTGTTTTGGTGATTGGCAATCACGCTGAAATTCCTTCTCACTAGTAAAAGTAATCTCTTCTCGTCGATATTCCATAATTCGTTATAAATGGCAGGTATGTCTTTTTAAAGCCAAAATTGCGGACATGGTTATTCTTTTATTAAAATTTATGCTGTGACCTTGTTACTACAAATTAACCTTATTATAAAATTAGTAGATAAATCTATTAAATAGAGATGAAATCTGGTTTCTACTTGACTAAATCTTCTTTTAAAATTAAAATTATGATTTGGTTTAATGAGAGCCACCATCATAGACCCCCATTTACACCTCATGGGCCCCCAAATTATTTTTTAGCTGACGTGGATCCCTTGGAGGTCTATATAGACCCCTGGGGGTCTATATAGACCACTTTGGAAATCATTGATCTTGATGGTGTATAAAAAAAGAAAACATTCCAATGCTAAGGTATGACTTCCAAGCGAATATGGTGATATTGAACCCACGGAAGTTGGATATCTTTGGGAACTGGAACACGGAGCGTTCCTCCACCCCATATCTAGATTGTGAATGTGGCCTAAATATAGAGGGGTCTTGATTGGAGAAAGAGTTTCCTGACTGGCGGAGAGGAAGAAGGCAAAGAGGCATGACTATGGGGACTGCATCGGAGGCATCCGAGATGGTGGAAGAAGTCCAAGAAAATTGTCGAGAGCCTCGACTGCTATTGGTCTATGGTAGTCTGCGAGATAGCACTCTATTGGCTTATCTGAAGTTATGAAAATCGAAAAGGGAAGGTATTTAAGACTTGCCGCCTACGTGGGTTTCGTTAGTTGAAACAGCTTGACAAATTAAAATAAAAAGAGATTTTAAAATTTAGAAAAATCGTGAGTTGTATCAGTGCTTTATAAAGGATTCACGAACTGTATGTACAGATGCCTCTTGAAAAAGGACGTGCAATGAGACTAAACTAAGCAGGATGGTCCAAACACAAGACCGATAGATATTTGAATCGGAACAGCCATTCGACAGGAATGGGTGACCGTTCAGAGCGTCAAGAAGGTAGCGGTCCACCAAGAACGTTAAGTAGTGAAGTCCGATTGGCATTCAGAACCACTGATGCATCCTTATCAAAGATCTGACGTTTAACCAGAACAATAGTGGCAGTAATGGCAATCAATAGGTTACTCAGACTATTAAAGGCTGTTTCCCTTTATTACTGGTCTGAAATATCATTTATACTTCGTTTCACCTTAAGTTGGCAGCGCTGGGAAGGGTACGATGACCAATTTACAGCCACTACGGGGTTACTCTAGGAGAAGAGTGTGACTATAACAAATATATAAAATTCTCCATATTTGGTGAGCAGAAAAAAAAATGCTCTTGAAAAATTTGTTCTTTAAAATTGTGTATGAGGTTTTTTGATAATAGCATAAGCCTTTTATTTAATCTAGATATTTAAGGGTTTGCATTTCAATATGTTTAAAAATATTGATTAATTAACTATCAAGTCGCAAAGCAAATGGCGTTGATTTGGCGCGAATACTTTGGAAGAATGTAATCTTGAAAACCGGTTTTTTCAGCCAAATGTTATTGTTGTCAGCCAAAAGTCAAGTTGTTGTTTTCAACTGTATTCGCATTCGCAGGTATTAAAGAAGAAATGCTTTTAAGATGTGATTAACTTAAAATATATCTTTAAACCCACAATTTCTATAATACATGATACTTTTTAACAATTTTCTGTGCATTTGCTTTGATTTAAATTCCAAAACTAGTTGGAACTACTTTTTCAAGCGGATGTTTACATTCCCTACCTTTCCCAACGCTGCCAACTTGAGGTGAAACAGAGTATAGGAGGAAAATGCAGTTGGAAATAATGATAAAATTTTCAAATTAACTTAATTTGTAAAAATCTAAATCCCCATAACAGAGTATCAGATGTAATGAGCTTAATTAGAAAATTGCTAAAGAAAAGCTCTATTCCTGTTAATATATAAAAAATCAAAATCGCCTAAAGCCAAAAGAGTATCGAAAATCAATCTATTTTAATTTATATAAAGAATGAAAACTGAGGAAAACACAGGATAACATTTCAGAAAATTATCGCTCATAAATATATGTTTTGAATCATACAGTTGATTACACGGAAAAAAATTTCAGGGAATAATTATCTATAAATGTATTTATTCTTTAAGTTATATTGTTGATTTAATTGAAAAATAAAATTTTTGAGCAATTATATCCTGCTATGTAATTTTGTAATTTTTT
>BMAV01017705.1:571134-607768 GCA_019973955.1 Trichonephila inaurata madagascariensis | reverse complement strand
CGAGTTTCATCCCTTCAACCACGTCCTACATGTGTACCGGAACTTCGTTTAGCATTGCTTGCTGTTTGTGAGGGGAGTAATTTTTCCCCAAGAACAGCTCGATAATTGGATACTCAGCCATCTAGGTGTTGTACGGGCCGTATTTCATCACAATGAATACATACAATGTAAATTTTGCATAAAAACTGTGTAACATTTGCGACATAGCCATCTGTCGATAGCTATGTCTTGGGGTTTCCGCGTGAGTTAGAGGTGTGGGATTATCGGAAGGATGAGACATTCTATAATTCTTAATATGACTTTTATTAAGAATTTAACTTAAATTGCTTAGATATCGAACAAACTTATATTAAGTGAGAATAAACCAAAGTACGGCCGTTTAACTAACTCAGATCGTGCAATTACATGACTTATCAATATAAATATCTTATATCTGCCTAATCTCGATCTCAATATTATACTAGCGTTCAGAATATAATCCTCCTACCTCGGTTGAATACTGAACGGTTAACTTCAGATATTCAGTTTAGGCTCGAGTGCAATAGTATGCACCTTGTACGACTGGCGGGATCTCCGTGATTCCTTGGTAGGCCGTCTAATTACACTTCCACCTTTTCCGAACTAAGCTTTCTCTAAATTGCCATCCATGCTCACTAAACTTTCTATCCTTTTAAAGGTTATCTTATTTGCATTTTTGCTTGTTTTTACTTCTTGGATTTGGGTTGGAAAAGTTTTGCCATTAATCGTGGCCGTCAAAGAACGTAGGAGTTATGTTAGAAGAAGAACGCGAGAGATGTCACACATTATGTTTTTGTAAAGAGGGTACTTTTTGTAATTGATTCAGAGAGCAAAAATCGTTGTTTTTATGAATGGTATCAAACGTACGCCTTCTTTTTTTGTTATTTATCTTTTTCTGTAATAAATACGCTTAATGAATAAATATCGCTTGTTTTGTTTCTGAACCTTTACTTCCTGGAACTGGCATTATCCTTAATTTATGGATATGAGTGTGGAATAAATTTTGGTTTTGTTTCGCATTTATTTTAATTCAAATTCTATTACATAAAATTACGTAAATTAATGTATTTTATAACTATTGGAATATGTTTCGGAATTTTACTTAAAAAAAATTAAAGTATATAAAAAACAAATTGAAATAGTAGTTTCTTTATGAGGAAATGAAAACCAGTAGCTGAATGGTAGAATATCCAGCCTCTACGCCTCAGGTTCGGAGTTTAATCCTCAGGCTAGACAAGGTCGACTCATCCCTTCAGTAGGTCGATAAATGAGTTCCAAGTTTGCTTGTGAGCTAAACACTGAGGGTTTCGCGTCAGACTGGACACCTAACCGGGGCATCTGTTAATGCACCTCAGTGTTCAAGGTCACGAAAACTGGGATGAGCCCAGTAAGCCTTGGCTCTCTTAGGCTGTTGCGCCATTGAGTTTAGTTAAGAGGTATGATTTAAGCAAAAATTTTTAATTTAAGGATTTTAAAACATTTTTTTGTTGCTTCCTATGTGCGTATACTATGTAAAACAGATTTTGGGCTCAAAATTTCATAAAAAGTTAGCTATTTAATTTTTTAAAGATAAAACCTAAAATTTATGAAGTAAGTTTAAAATGCTACTCCTCCTACAAAAATTTACGTACACTCATGAAATTTGATTTACAAGTACATCCAACTATGTATAACAAAAGTTGGTATTGGTTTTGCGACAACACGATTGGTATTTGTACAATACTTCTTTTTATGAATCCTTATTGAAAATTCCTTAAAATATTTGCAAATTCTAACTTCAATTATTTTTTAAAAAATAAGTATTGCTTTGATTCAAAAAAGCATACCAACTTTTGTTACATGTACTATTAGCAATCGGTAAAAAAAATTCAAAGCATTAGGAACAATAGAAAAAAAGCCTTAGCATTTTAAATGAAAAGACAAACTAGTTATTTTACCTTTCTGAGAAATAAGTTTAAAGTTTTGATTTGCCATAGGGATGTGAATAAAAATGAATGTAAAAGCTTTCATAATTCCGCGTTTCTTAAGTTTAGAGTTTTCAAATTTTGTGAGGTTATAGAAAAATATATGAAGAATAATTTAGGCTAGAAAAGTTATATTTGATTTTTTGGCCGATTTTTGTCATTTGAATCGTACTGTGTCCCCTTAAAAAAGTAATTTGTGTACCAGCAGAAAAAATTCGAAGAAATAAAAATTGATTCCTCATGAAAAATTGAATTTTGAAAAAGGATGACTGTTATAAAAGCTAAGTATTTTGATATTTATAAAACAGTTTTATTTTATTTGACTGTTTATTCTATCATTATGACTACAAATATTACCAAAATTCAACTTGTTTTGATAATTTTTATTTTGTTTTATTTTTTTGTTTAAAAGCCTAATATTTTTATGGTCTCAAAAAAAGTGTTGTTTGAAAGCGCTTATTTATAAAGAAATGTTATTTTTCATGTTTAACTATTCACACATAAAATTAAATATAATTAAAAAAAATAATTGTTTCAATATCTTACTAAAACTAAAGATTACATATTTAACAAAGCAAATTCTTTTTATTTGCTAAATTAACACAAATTGATATAATTCTTTACCGTATAATTTTATCATTGTATGTCGAATTCAGTACACGAAAATTTCAATAAGTAAAAGTTTTAACAATTTTCTATATGAAGCTGAAATGAAATATTGAAAATGAAATATTTTTAAAATATTTGAAGGTCCACAAGCGCGTTATTGAAAAAGTCAAAAATAAAAAATCCTAAATTTCACTGTTAAAAAACCACAAATAAAAACAAATCTCAAAGCTATACTTACATTGAAAATATTTGAATGCCCATGAAAGATTTCTTTTCCTCTTTAATTTTACACGGTGTTGTAGTGACATTAATATTTAATTTATTGGAAACTGGAACAAAATCAAACAAATGAATAAGATTCTATACAGAAATATTTATCAAATAAATGTAAATATATGCCATACTTAATGAAACAAGAATAAATTATTACCAAGATCAAAAACTTGAGCTAAATCATTTTGTGTGCACCCGGATGGGATACAAATCCCTAATCTAAAGGGATAGGAGTACATCAGATGAGCTTTAGTACTGAAATATTCCATGAATTCCTGAAAGTAATTAAATGTTCAAAAGAAAAACACAAAAAATTTCTTTATTATATATCCAGGTACATAAAAGCTTGTCAACATAATGACATTATAATTAGACTTAATAAAAGTTTAAAATATTTAAAACAGTCTTTCAAAGTAAGCATATCTATAAAATTCTATACATTGAATGAATATTTAACTAAATTTAAGAATAATAAGTATATAAAATATGTTAAAAATCTTGAGTTTTGAAAGAAACTTAATTATATGCCAGAGCTTCAGTAATTGTTGGTTATGCCACACCAATAATAAATACGAACCATAAAAACCTTCGAAAAAATTTTACCAAATCCCATTGTTTGACCTAGTAAATAAAACCCTCTTCTAAATCTGATAATCTAGGATATTTTTTTAAGTACGATTTTTTGGCATTTGGGTTCATTATAAACATCTCGAATATTTTAAACATCACTGCCAATATACTGAATTTTGATTCTCTGATAATTAGCTATCCAGGGAACTTGTACATATTTGTGTTTTTATACTTTTTAATTTAAGTAGTATAACAATTGTTGACGCCTGTGTTATGATTTACTTCTGGGTGTTGGCGCCATTGTTCTCCTCTCTCAATACATGATGTTCATATATATATATATATATATATATATATATATATATATATATATATATATATATTATAAAGATGAGTGCATCATTTTTGGTGCTTGATGGTTCACTTATATTATGCACTTAATTTTAACATTTTTATGTTATAATATCTTTCAGAATGCGATGGTGAATAGTTTAATTTTTTAAGTATTAACTTTTAAAATTTCAAATTTTTGAGAATTGGATATTTCCAGATTAATTTACCAAGTTGCAATAGGGGAAGGTTGGTGCCATCAAACTAGTTAAACCCCTACTTATCGGTTCTAAGTCCGAGGTTGCAATTGGATATTGTATAAATTTTTATCTTATATATTTTTAATTTTGTTTGAAAACTTTGGACTTTTATTTTTTATATTCGTCTTTGATGTTTTAAAATGGAATTTAGTATTATAAGATTCATATAGTTTCAATTTTTTACTTAAATGTGAAATTGTGATTGATTTATATATTTAAATATACATATATATATTAGATATATATATATATATATATATAGTCTCTCTTTCTGTCTGTATAATATATTCATATATATACTCTATAACAACAACAACAACAAAAAACACGACGTACCAAGAACGAGTTGTCCGATAAATACAAAAATTGGAGGGTAGAAAGATTAGGAACGGAATAGAAAATGATCAAAATTTCAGAAAAATTGAATGATTTATTTTAGAGTTACATAGTTACAAAGTAAACCAAAAGGTGTTGACCCATCTCTGCTAAAAAGGCTGCCACACGACGGATAGAGTCATAAAGCACCCCGATGGTCCCCCCGCGGTATTTTTTTCCAAATTTGCTAATTTTTTGTGCAAGGTCATAAACTTTCCCCGTAGATGCAGACCCCTTTCCCATAATATCCCAGACATGCCTAATGAAGAGGTCTGGCTGGCCAAGAAAGTGTTTGGCAAGGAAGACTTCATAGTAACACGTGCCGCATGGGTCTGGCCTTGTTTTTCGGGCCAAGGTACTGAAAAAAGAAACGGTAGAAAAACAGTCTCAGAATGTCGTCGACGACCGTTGGGCTGTAAGTGTGCCAAATGATGCCCAAAAGGGGTCCGTATAAAAACAAAAGGCCCCCAGACCATAACTCCTGGTTGAGGGCCGTGGGCGTAAAAGTGAAAGCAGGATCGGACGCTCCCGGCGTCTCCAGACATGTCTTCGACGATCGTAAATTGAAGCGGAGATTCATCGCAAACCTATACGCCCAGTCAGCATGATTTCAACCTGATCGAGCCGCACCACCGTAATCTGCCTGGTATTTTCAGGTGGGGTGGCGGTGGTGGGCGGCGGTACAAGCGTAAATTTCGCCTACAGCCGTTTTGGAATAGTCATGGTGGACACCGGGGGATCGCACTCGATGGTTATAATGTTGAATCAGGGGCAATGACAGCTGATATTTCCCGATCTGCTGTGGCCTTAGGTCAACCGCTACCATCATAGCGCTGAAATCTACCACTGTCCACCCATTCTTGTCAGCTTCTTCTAATACCGTATCCCTTCGACCCATATGACGAGCGATTCTCTGATTTGCCTAACCTGACAATTTCAATCCAATATTACGACTTCTTTCAAACTCGGACGTTTCAATGAGCCAATCCTGCAATGAGGCATTTTTAGTCGTTGAAGGTTTCCAAATCTCAATGCAAGAGAAATTTTAAATTTTCATATTGAAAATCCCCTTTTTATAGACCCCTGCTAAGTGCGCAGTTCCGATGCGCTGTAGCTCCCGCTATTCAATCGTTAGACAACAAATTTTAATCATTTGCATGCTCGGTACAAATGTCTTCGCATACGAAATTTCATTACAATCGGGCAACTCCTTCTTGGTGCGTCATTTTTCGTTATAGAGTGTATAATATAAATATTATTCTCTCTATATATGAATAATATAACCCCTCTATGGCTAAATCTGTTATTGCGAAATTTTGTACAGAAGTTTTTGTATTTTTGAATTATATTTAAACTGAATTTTTTTTTGAATTAATCAGATCTAAATATTAATTTTATAATTTTTATTGTGTTTGTTCCTTTCAAAGTTTAGCTTGATCCAAATTTTAGTTACCTATTCCTCTATTCTTTAATTGCATGTATTATTCTATAATTTTACTGATTATAAGCTACAAAATACTGCAAAGTATTTTTCCAATTATCTTTTTTTTTTGTCTTTCAGAATGCGGATTGTATTTTGTTAAAAGTATTATTTTGCAGAAATAAATTTTTTTAAAAAAAATCCGAACAAGTTACAAACTGCTTTCATTTCTGTTACATATTACTGATGTGTTTTTGTCTTCATAGAATTTCACTGAATTACAATATTGCTTATATGTAAGAATTTCTCAGCTTCCGTACTACTGTAAATTTTTGCGGTGCCTAAGCAATTTAAATAAAAAAATTAAACTAATTAAATGTTCTCTTTGTTTGTGAGTTAGAACTTAGAAGATACTTCTTACCGATCCTGTGTAATTTGATAATTCTTCTAGTTGATCCTTGTAAGTGAATCTTCTTTGTTTAACTGGAAGAGGAGGTCTAATCTCCACCAAACAATACTGACCTTGAAACAATATTTCATCCTTTCTTTTGGGATGAGGAACAACGGTTTCAAGGCACTGCTCAAACTCTCCCAGAGATGTCACTGTACCACTCATCATTCCCTCGTTTTTCCCCTTGAATCCCAAAAATGTAATTGATTCAATTTGGGAAAGATAATTCATAGATTGAAATTAAATATATATGTATATGTTAAAGTTAGTGTGAAATGTTATTTCCCAGAATAACAGGTTTTTTGAAATAACTAGATAATAGTTAACTACATAAAAATTATTGAATTCTACGATTTAATTAAGTGTTCTATAGAATAACGACTACTTGATCGTTAAAGTATGAAATACCACATTCTCGAAAATTTTTTGAACTAGTTTTAGCAACTATAGGAAGTATTTTACCGATTAGGAACTAGAGACGGCCGACTAAAACTTTATATCAGAGCTTCTCAAAGTTTCAATACGTGCGACACAGTATTCAATCATAATTCTCATCGCGCTTCCCCCTTCCATACAGAACAATGTATTTAATTCAAATATACTATACTTAGATGCTAAAGCTACAATACGACTTTAACCTTTTAAGTGCCATCGGCTTTTATAAATGTCTCACTCAGCCAAAGCGTTAATTGCCCCGGACGTATATAAACATCTCTCTGAAGTACGATCTTCTCTGCACACTGCGATTCATAAAATTATTCCGAAGGCTTTAGAATGCTATAAAATGACCTTGAGAGTGTTGGGGAAAAGACGAAATAACTTTCTCATTTTAGAGGATTTACTTTTTAAAATTTTTTATTCCTTTTTTCTCCCCCTCCCTATATACATCCCAAACGTGCGCCTACGTGGGAAATATTGGCATTGGAAAGTGAATCGCGTAACTTTTAATTGGCAGTTAAGGGATTAAAAATAAACTACAAATTATCAAGTTAAGTATTTAAAATTTTTTTTAAAAACCCCCGGGGTCACTGGTAATTTTAAAAATTTTTCTTTAAATTTTGTATTGTTAAAAATTATTAAATACATTGTACAGTACTGATACATTTATAAGTATATTACATCAGTGTAAATGTGTATTTTATTTTTTATTATGTCAAAATGTATTTTGATTGTAAATTAATAATTTTTTAAAATAATGTATTGTTTTCGCCAAATGCTCGTTCCCCCCTATATCGGGCCCCCTAGGCCCCCCAATTTGAAAAACCCCGTTTAGATCGCAGTTCAGTGTATATCAGCGAGAGTTAATTTCCACTGAAGAAATTCCAAATATTGATACAACGTTTCGATCTATTCCAAAAGCTCTAAGTTGTTGTACTGGACAAGAATTTAAAAAGTGCTCGTATAAAAAAAAAGTGTGAAATGGTAAAAAGTGGGCTTATTTCAAAAATAATAAGCAGTCCAATTAAAAGAGTCATCACAATACTTGATCTAATAAATATATATATAATGAAAAGTAAAACAAAAGTATCTCATAAAATTTAAATTAATATTGTCTTACATTTTTGTTTTAAAAGGTTTACACCATGTTTCTTATGAGGCAAAGGTTTTTCTTCACAGCATGTATTTTTGTTCATAATATTTAAATATATTTTAATTTTGTAGCATACTCTTTTTTCCCTTTCTGTTGTCCCAACTAATGTTAGCAATTTTGAGCAATACTATATTATATCATCTGCTTTCCCTTATTATTTATCAATTATTCATCTGCAAAAGAGATAAAATGTATTTTTCGAGAGATTTTGGCTATTTATGATCAACTAATTTATAAAATATCTTTGAATTTGTTTATTTTTCACTTTAACGGTCTATCCTTAGTTATTTCACAGAATACCTAACTTCATAGAATAACCAGGTAAAGTATAAAATTTTTCATCCATTATATACTTTAACTGACTTGTCTGGTTATTTTATGAAATACCTAGTTATTCTATGAATTAACTGAATTATACACTTTAACGGTAACATAACATAAGAGCACAATTTATGTAAAATCAAAACAATTCCTTATTTAAAAAGCGTTCCCTAATCTAAGAGTTTTTCACAATAAAATCATACTCTAAAGCAACACGAGGCTATTGGCAATGCACCTCGTAATTTTCAATCTCGGTCAAGTTAAGATGTCGCCATTTCTTTCGTTACTACCAAACCACACCAATGGGAAGACTTTGATCTTCGACAGACTTAACGTGCGTAAGCTTCTCTGCTCGGCCCAAAGGCTCGAACTCATAGCAAGCCTGACACGATTTCGTGACCATAACCACAAAACTACCGTAGGCACTCCGTAAGTCAAGAAAAGCTAGTTTGGTGAAACAATTATATCTATTTTTAACACTGGGTCATTAAAAAAAATTTGGTGCAATGCCTTCTACAGCATTCACTAACCCCAAAACCGGGGTTACCCCATTAACGACTTCAGTGGTATCAAAATAACTCTTTTGAGAGCAAAGTGGCGATTTATTGTGTTTTGTATGATAGCCGTTTCTAAATTGTTACCAAAAACCGTACTAGTTATCGTATAATTGTTAGAAGGGGGCTAAATAAGTTCTTGGAAAAACTATGCCTTCGTAGACATATTGGACCTCCAGGAGTTATAGTCTGGAGAATTCTTACGACAGCAGGAGCCCTGTCGTTGTTATCCCAAGCACCTTGACTGCAGATGTATTCGTCAGATTGGTAATTGAACGATTGTATTGCCCTTTTTGAGCAGTATTCAAGGGGTTGTTTTCTAACAGGATAATTCTTGTCCTTATACCGCTGCTGTTACCAACGTCCTTTACAGTGTGCCGACATGCCACCTTTAACTGAATGATCCCCAGATTTTTCTTCCATATGACAGATGGATGACAAATCCAACGTCATCCACTCTTAGTAATAACCAGTACTGATTTGACTAATCAAGTGCAACAGGCATGAAACTCCGTCCCACTTAATGACACACTGCTCTTTTACGTCAGAATGCATGCACATTTTCTGAATGTATGCTTTGCCAAATTGCAAAAGCAAATTCTTTGCATTCATTTCGTTTTCCTGAATGAATTTCTTTATTTGAAGTTTGATTTTCGGTCAGTTTATATTTGTCCATTTAAATGAAGCAGGAAATAAAACTACATTGATAGATACATGTTTCTTAAACACTCCACAAATTTAAAAATTAAACATATTTTTATAAGAAAAAAAATTATTATTTTACTTATATAATTAGCTTTCATATTTCCCTCATAATTCTAAGAATATTTCTGAAATGAGAAAGATTACTTTTGACATATACTGACAATACAAAAAAAAAAAAAAAAAAAAGAAAATATCAGAAATGTAACCATTAAGTGGTCAATAAGGTAAATTATGCAACAATAAGGTTGTAATTTAATACATGAAAAGTAATTTTCATTTTGCGATTTTCTTTTAAAGAATAATAATTTGAATTGGACTTTTCTTTGTTACAACATTTCTGCGTTAAAAATCGGTACTTAAGGCTCAATTTGAAAGACTCGTGAAGTGCATAATGCTTATAGAAGATTTCTACGACAGAAATTAAGGGAAAGAAGATCATTTCCTCGTATTTCTTGGAAATATTTCACAATACTTGTTAAAATGAAAGGACACATTTTAAAATTCAATACTTATTTTTTTTTTCATTGATCTCTTTTAGTTTTGATTGTACTGCATATATACGTTTATAAGATCACAGTTCGCAAGTATATTACAAAAATTACTTAAAACAGATTCAGACGAATTTTGGAAAATGTATAGTAAGGCAATACTTTTTTTAGTTATGAGCGTCAACACACACCCAATTGTATTAAACTTTCGGCGATTCCCCAAATTTTTTTTTTTCATTTTAAATCTTTTGACAGAGATTTAATTTATTTAATTTAGGTACACTATATTTTTAATTTTTTTATACTTTTTAGAATAATCCTTATAATAAATCTCCTAAAAATAGATTGCTTTCATAATTGTATCGTGGCAGGTAAAATAGTTGTATAAGAGCCACAAAAAGGCTATCTTCAGTATCTTTGTTTGTATTCATTAAACCAAGATTTTATGGTGACTATATTATTTACAATGTGATGTTCTTAAGTATATTTAAAGAGTACGATATTTATCATAATTATACAAAATTACATGAAATTTATATATAAAAATACATTCTCCTGTGATATAGAGCCTTCGTTTTTCATGATTAATATTAAATTTTCTGGCATTTTTCTCTGATTTTCCCCACGGAATGATTCTATTCAATGCTTCATCTCTTGAATAAAAGAAAAAGATTGTTTTTCTTTCATTCATCAGTAACTATAGAACATTTTTAAATTAAGATTTTCTTTACTAAGTATTTTTAACATGTAAATAAAAATCCTGTGTTCCTTTAAATTATACTTAGTAGTATAACATCGATTTAAAGACGGGAAAAAACACCCCTCAAAGCATTATTATGTTCAAAGTATTATTTTTAAACGCGAAATATTTCTAACAAGAAAAAATACGATTATGCTGAGAGAATGTTGTATTCGTAAAACATAGATGATAGATGGACATGTATGAAAGCTATTCTATCCGTATGTATGGTATGTTTTCGTTCCCTCAGAAGCTGCAAATCACCAGAAGACCGCCGATGAGTGAAGAAATTGTTCGTGACTACCATCGGATTTTCGTTTTAGACAAAATAACAGAATAATTTGAATAATTTTATTGTATTAGACGCGAAGAAGATTACATAAATTCTTAAATTACACTTGTAAGCAACTTAAGCAAATTGTAACAAACTTAACTTTCATTAATCTGTATTCATTCCATTAATGCCCTTGAATGGGATCGGATTTCAGTCCAGAGAAGACATTATGCAGAATTCAACGGATCCGCCGCATGCCATCTCAAACAATGTGTTTCAGTGTTGATTACAATAATGGAAGAGTGTTTGAGAAAAGTGTGGGGATTAAAAGGAGATTAATTAAAATTTCTGCACATGAATATAAATAGACGTCGGATATTTTTTTAGCATACTCTGAAGTTGCAACTCAGCTAGTACTTTTTTTTAATACTTTTAAACGATTAATTTAAATTAATTGAATTAAATCATTTATATATATATATATAATTCACACACAATTACCAAAAACTTTCAGCAGAAGATTAAAACATTAAGTTAAACTAAATCATTTTATTCGGTGCAAGTTCTTCTTCTGACTAAATAGGAATCCTGTGTTGGAACACAACAGTTTTCCCCCCTTTAAAACATTAAAAATCTCCATTATGGGGCTTTGACTACGAGCACAAATATTAATGTACTTAAAATATAATAGAATTAATTTTTTTTTTTATCTGAATGCATTTCTATGCATATAGGCTTTAATAAAATTGAACTTTTTAAAAATTTTTAAAAAATTAACACATATAACTACGTTATTGAATTTTTCGTATTCACTTTGACAAAAGTAATTGACCGTGGTAGTGGTCATGGTCCCGAATTCACGGCTGACATTGTTTCAGTCACATCGTTCGCTTGAGTCCGGGTACTTCTGAAAATCTACCGCGTAGAAAAACTAGAAGGTTCAAATACATTGATGCTTAAAGTCTTCACATTGGGGGATATAGAAGTTTGGGAGGTAAGATGCGAGCTCACAGGTGTCCTCCTCGCCACTTCACTGTTATTAGGTCCGTTGCCAATAGCAGTCGTGTAGCTTCAAAGTGTGACGTTAATAATCGAACAATTGTGAAAAGTAATTTCTTTGCTTATATAAAAGTTCTTCTAATAATGCAGTATTGTCTTAAACAAACAAATTTCATTTTCGTGATTTTTGGCATTTTTATATATTTTTAAATTCATTATATATACTTTATATATACATACTTTAAACTATTCTAAATTTTAAAAAATAATTTTTACAATAAGTGTTTTTAAATTTTTAATAATTATGCTCAAAAACAGTTAATAAAATTATCAATACCTTCATGTCATTATGTTTTAATTCTATTATTATTCTATTATTTTAATTCTATTATTTTGAAGAATATTTAAAAATAATACTCGTATTTTTTAAAAAAATTGCAGAATAATTAAAGAATTTCTTTAATTAAAATTTAAAAAAAACCATTGGAATAGTAAAACAAAACACTTATATTTACTCGGAGAAAAATATTTTTATTATTTATTAAAATGAGAAAATTTTCCCATTTATAGCAGAAAAAAATAAAAACATCTAAACATTGACTAAAAGCTGACATTTCTCTGATTGTGTACTATTTCGGCAATTAAATATTACTCAAAGGGTGTAAACTATTTATGTTATAACATAAATATATGTTTTGATCATTAATTGATTGATTAAATACTTTAATAATGAGAAACTGTTTACTCTTACTCAATATTTGCTTAAGTGTTTGTGTTTGATATTTAATGGCTCAATTGAGCAAAGTAGTGCGACAGTAATGATTAAAATAAATATCAAAGTATAAGAAAAAAAATTCTAATAAAAAGTTTTGGAACTTAGTTATTGAGCAAATGTTGTCGGTTTTAAAAGTATTCAGTTTTTTAACTTTGATTTTTAGGACCATATTTACTAATGCATTTAAAATTTGGTTTCTTTTCAATCATTCAATTCCTACTATTAGTTCACACTCTCCGTATATATTTATATATCTTGCTCAAATTTTCAATCGTTCATAAAATACTTTTTATTCATCCACTAAAGTTCAAATATAGTTTTTAAAACTAGTAATGGATGACACTTGAATTTAATACAGTTTTTCTAATATATATTGATTCATTAATTAACTTTAATTAATTAATTATAGTTTAAGAGAGATATATTTCAGTCAATATTATTGCTCTAGATGGGAGCACCATAGGATAAAACAGTTTTTATTAAATTTGTGATGAAGATTAAACTTAACCCGAATAATCATATGCTAATTAGAAGTCAGCATCCTTTCTACACTGGTTTTAAGATACATTCTTACCTTTTATATTCGACTATAAAAAATGCTATCATAAATTTAATGTGGTTAAAAAGGTTTTAATGTTAATTTAACCCGTTCAGGACTAGGATCACATATATGTGATTTCGTGTTTTCTTCCTCCAGGGCCCACGGTATCATATATGTGATTGCCTGAAACCCATAATCACACCGGTGTGATCTGAGTTGGGAACATTTTTATATTAATTTTTACAAGGTACTAGATGGTGGTTAAAGTCCGTTTTTGTTCCGAATAATGTTTCACAAAAGAACTTCAATATGTGCATTCGGCTCTGAGTTGTTTTAAAAATTATACATACGGGATATTTATCAATATAAACTACTACACATGTTTAGGTTTTCGAGAGAATCGGGCATTTAAAGGTTCCGTGATCTATTGCGCTCTAGATTTCTGCTTATATGTTGACTAAGTTGGAAAAAGATGGAAAGCTTATTAGTTTATTGGGCATCAGACATTCATAATAGTAGTTTCAGTATTTATTTTATTTTTGGTTCATATTTACAACAATAATTTTAATACTCAAAAACATTTAAAAATAAGATCTTCATCGAACAAATGCGAAGACTCATTTTTAACATAAAGAATCATTTGTTCATACTAACTCGTTTTTAGTTCAGTATGAACAAACGATTCTTTTTCGCTGCTATCGCAACCAGAGTTGCCTTAACCATAAGAACAGAATGTTATATTTCCTAAATCCTTAATTCCATTGGTCATTTAGACGATTATATGCATTATCTTTTTATATTAAGTCCATCCTTTTAGACATTTTGGTTTATTAGGCGACATAGAAGACACGCATACAACAAAAAACATCACGTAACTGATTCTACAAGCTAAAAAAAGTAAACTCTCAGATAACTTGCAGCACCATCTGTTCATTTTACATTTAATTTACAACACAGAAAGCTATAAGCAATATAAGATTAATTAAAAATAAAAAAAGCAACAAAAACGATATATTAGCTGCATCTAAAAGATTTGTTGCAAGCTACAACAAATTTATGTGAGAGTAAATTTATCGTTTTGAATTAGCCAAATTTTGATTCTATTTTATTTTAATAATCATGACGAAAAGAGTACATTTTTATTTAAATGAAAACGTGCGCGTTTTCTTTAAAATTCACGATTGTTTTTTAAATACAGCGAAAATTATTGTACTGAATATTCAGATATTATCAATGATGGTAAATTGTAAATTTTAGCGTATTTGATTGCTTGTAGATTTTATACGAATTTTTAAATGAAATTATTCTTAGCTGGGAAATTCGCCTGATCCCGTGCGTGCGTATACTCTCTGAACGTACTGGCCTGGGGAAACACTTTCTTCTCCTATCGGCGGTCCTGAAGGGGTTAAAAGGTGTTTTGCCACTGAATATTGTGATTCTGTCATACGTATATACATATTTATATTAATTGTAACTATTTAATAAAAAGTTATTGAAATAAAAATTTTCTTAGTTAACCTAAGTAGAAAAATTAAGATTAAATTTTTTTATAACTTGATTTTGTATTAATGTTTAATTAATAGTTTTTGAAAATGTAAAATAATTAAATATACAAAATTAAATACTTACAGCTAACAGCCCATTTCTTGAGACTGCGTAATCCAGACACCAATTGAAAACCGTCTTTCATACATTGAGAAGATAGATTTAAATGACTAGAAGATTCCAAAACCGTAGGCATTAAGAATTTTATTAACAGCTGCGTGTTGTCTTTGAGAAATTTGTCCAACTCTTTCCATGATTGTACCACATTCGTCCTATATTCTGGGTTGGGTGGTACTTTCCTGATTTCTGCACTTGTTTCAGTTGTCCAAGCCACGAAAAACATCACAATGTAAAACACAAACATGATTGCACTTTTCAGGATTCCTCTTGTCCAAGTTCTACAAAGATAAAATATACATAAGCAGTTGCCGTCTCAAGTTTATTTGAATCAATAGATAAATTTGGTCGAAGATACTCTGAAATATTTTGTTTCTTTTTTCCTACTGATGTAATTGTACATAATTTGTTTATGACCTTTAATACTATGAATTCCTTGAAGTTATCCCTTTAAATGCGGCATTGAATTGTAACGTTTTAACCAATGAATTGTATTCATAAGAAGCTCTAATGACACTTAAATGCTAATAATATGAGAAGAATAAGGAAACGATGGGCATACTTAAAATCAAAAATGCTGAGCATTCTTTTTGAATAATTTATATGAATAAATAGTGATTTTTAATATTTTAGGAAGATAATTAGTTTTTAATGAGGAAATGATTTTAAATAAGGATTAATATGGGGTATTTCTAATATCTATCTATCTATCTGTTTCTATATATAATTAGGACTTAATAAGATAACTTTAAACTCGAACAAAGTAGTTACAATTAAAACGATCAATTTTTTGAGAAAAAAAAATTAAGTTTTTAGAATTTGTGGAACTGTCCAAGCATATATTCAATTTTTTTAAAATTCGTCACAAATTTTTAAACACTTCTGAATCCAGGTCAGTTCCATAATGTATTGTTGTATTTCTTGTAAATTGTTGTACTTCTTGATTTCCCCAGATGTTAATTAAAGATCTTATTTCTTCAGTGGACCAACGAGCGTAATCAATAACAGCAACCATCTTTGAATAAATGTATCTCGGTCGCAATGCATCATGGTAAAATTTGAAAACGAACTCGCTTTTCTCCGCATTTACCCTGCTCCACAAAGGGGGTACAAGAATCAAATCCGCGCTTTTCAATTTGGTATAATACCAGCTCGTCGTGTAAACGGGTCTAGAGAGGATCAATTCCGGTATTTTGCCGGTTTCGTCCATGTAAATTAGGCTTAAGGTATCCGACTACTTTCGGAACCGTGATTTCGCAAAAGCGTATAAATGGATAATAGTTATGATATTTAGTGCCACTTAGATTAGAAAATGTACATAAAATTGTTTTAAGAATATTTTTACAATAAAAAATTATTTTTAGTACAATATTTTGACAAAAATGGACATAGAATGACCCATTTTCAAAATATTCTACTTTTGTGAAAAATGCTTCTATTATAATAATATCTTGCTTGTATATAGCTCAGACCTCTGTACAAAGGCTCAACTAGAATTTTTGAAATATATAACTTAGAAGTGGGTTTATCCATGTTTTACAGAGGGGAGAAAGTTTGAAAAAAACACCGATAATTATTTCAATTGGTTGTTACTCTGAAAATAATGTGAATTTTTCAAAAATCCTAGTTCAGACTCTCTGAAGAAGTCTTTACATTATATAAGCACACACAAAACATTATTATTTTAGAAGCATTTTTTATAAAAGGAGAACATTTTGAAAAAAGGTTATTCTAAGTTAGTTTTTAAAATTTTGTTTTAAATATTTTTTTCAAATTCCCTTAAAACAATTTTATACATGTTTCTAATCTAATTCCCACTAAATATCACAAAAATTTTCCATTTTTTTTTAAATCATTTCCCGAAACCATCAAAACCTTAAAATTTTAAAATTAAGATATATTGGATCAAAATTATTTAAAAGGTTTTAGTTGGATTTAAGGTTTTATTTTTGTAAACTTGTCGGTAGGAAGGTAATGCTTTAAAGAAATAAAATGGTATTGCAGGTGTGGAAAACAGATGAGATCTTGAGAGTAAAAATTTGTTTGCTGAATTAGAGGATGGGAGCTTAAATGTATGACAAGGAATTTGCGTGTAAATTCTTTGATGCATCCAGTGATCGTAAAATGTCTTTGTGGATTGATTCCGATTTTTATTGGGATTTGACAAACGGTTTTTGGTAGTTGAATTCGTCATTGGTAGCCACGAGCATCAATCTGAGCAGTATATACAGAGAATATGTGGTGAGTATGTAGTCGACTTCGATTTTTTCTTACGACGGTGTGTTTCACGAAGAACAGCTTTCAATTAATGATTATCTATTCGAAGTTTCTCTTGATTTTTTTTATTTCATTTTGAAATTTATACAGAACTCGATTATCCTTCCGGATGTCACAGAACAAACATATCTTTCCATATGAATTGATCCAAGGATAGAAATTTCACATGAGTCTTCTCAACCGATAATATTGGTATCAATTCGTTTAAAAATTAAATTTTCTAGAATCCCCCGGGGGGAAAACAAATTGTGACAAGCAAGCTCTTAAATATCATTTTTTAAAAGGGAAAAACATTTTTTATTTGTACAACATTTCCAAAATTTCACCATAGGCGATATAATAGGAGTTCAAGAAGATCTGGAAGTGACATTGTAAAGCTCATGGTGTAAATTTATGGAAATTCTTGAAATTGATAATATGGTACTACAAAAATGAAACAATAATTTCATAGAAACTATAGAAAAAGGGGCTAACAACATGAGAAAAAAAAATTTCCCATGGGGATGTACATTTAAAATATCCCACTACGTTCGGGGAAACCATGATTTAAAAGGTATAAATGGATAAAATTTTTTTTTAGTTTACCTAGATTAGAAAATTATATAAAACTGTTTTAAAAATAGCAAATAAAATTATTTAAATACAAAATTTTACAAAAATTAAAAATAGAATGACCCATTTTAAAATAATCTCCTTTTGTGAAAAAAGCTTCTATTATAATAATATTTTGCCTGTATATAACTCAGACCTTTCTACAGAGGCTCAACAAGAATTTTTGAAATATATAACTTAGAAGTGGGTTTATCCATGTTTTACGACAACCGAGGGGAGAAATTTTAAGAAAAAAACGCCGATAATTATTTTAATTGGTGGTAACTCCAAAAATAATGTGAATTTTTCAAAAATCATAGTTGAGCCTCTGTAAAGAGGTCTGAGCTATATACAGGAAAATATTATTATGATAGAAGCATTTTTCACAAAAAGAGAACATTTTGAAAAAAGGTTATTCTAAGTTAATTTTTTGCCGAAATATTGTATTTAAATAATTTTTTTTGTCAAAATGTCCTTAACACAATTTTATGCATGTATTCTAATCTAAGTGACACTAAATATCATGAAAATTATCCATTTATGCACCTTTTTAAAATCACGGTTCCGAACGTAGTCGGATACCTTAAAGCGATGAGTTTAATTTAAGACCCATGTTGATAATGTATCTTTCAATGTAAGAAAATATTAGAATTTGTCAAGGACAAGACATTTTAAAAACTTTATTCATCGAGTTATCGAGTTATAACTCTTTTGCTTTTCTAGGACCCTTTATTATTAAAAAGTATATATTACCAGAACTCTGGAATCATAATCAAAAGTGGGATGATAAACTTCCATCCTCACACGTAGGAGTTAAAATGCAGTGTGAGTGTGTAAATCGAATACATATAGAAGATAGGATTTATCTATACTAATTCGCAAATTTGAATAATAAATTTGTTGTTTTATTTCATTTTTTTTCTTACATTTATTCATTTCTGAATTAATAAATCACGGCGTATGGAACAGTATTCTATTTAAGAGCTAGCTATATCAACTGAGGTCAAACAATTGCAAATTTTCTTTCTTCTAAAAATTTTGAGCTCTTCTAAAAAGTTTTATGACTCCCAATACTCGAATTAATCAGAGCTTTGTTAATCCTCCTTTGGCATTCCATTACTATTACTGCTGATATTGACTACAACTAAATCGAAACTACTCGTTTTGTAAAAAGTATCATGGAATGCCTAATTTATTTTAATTAAAGCCAGAATAGGTAATAAATACAAAAGGGCTTCCCTTTGTTCCCGATTACGGTTATGGTACTAAGTAGGCTGCATTTTTGCTTAAAATTTTTTGATTAATTCCATTAATAATAATAAAAACATATGATAACTCTTAGTCTTAAGTTCGTAATGAAAGATATGAACCATTCTTATAAATACAAACTGAATAGGCCTATAACATTCTTAAGAATTAAATAAAAAAATTCCTTGCATCAAAAATACAGCAAATTTATTTGATTCTCTAAAACCTCCTAAAAATTTTATCTCTCTCACTACATGACATAAAAAAAATAATTCTACTACTCCTTAAACTCTACTTTGCATAAAGATAAAGAAATGTACTATTGGATAGAAAAAAATTAAGAACAAAAAATGTAATCCAATTTAATGATTCATGCGAAGTGAAAAGTTTTCTTTCCGACTTTTATAAATTTTTTCTCACACAACTCCAAGAGTTAAAGTTTTCTTTTGTATCAATTTATACACACACACACACACACACACACACACACACACACACACACACACACACACACACACACACACACACACACACACACACACACACATATGAAAGAAATTTATATAATGTATCAAAAACAAGAAATAGTAAATAATAAAAACATAACAAGAAATAACATAATAAAATATAAAAGAAAAACATGAAGATCAAATTTATAGAAAAATACAAAAAACGAAACTAGCAAGTCAAAAAGCAATTTCAGACTTAGAACAGAGTAAGTGGGGTTAAACTACTTTGCAAGTGGCCGCGGTAGCCGAGTGGCCAGGGTATCGGATCGTGGCTGGCTTTGTGACGAGTTCGAATCCAGTACCACTAAAGACCCGCCGTGTAGGGCAGCGATGCACGTTAAATCTGTCGAGAGCTTTAACATCATCCTGTTAGTGTGCTGTAGTAGTTAGAAGAGGGGGTGCCAGTTCAGGTGTCATCCACGTCACTTGACCATGGTTCAAAATTACGTGGTCCGTCGCCCCAAGTTCTCGTGTAGTTAAACAGTGCGACGTTAATATTCACTCACTCCCTTTGCAACTCGATGGAAAAACCAAATAGAATACATAGGGATATTCAAAGTATATAAAAACTCACAGAAAGTATGAGAAAACCACCGACTATATACTACTTTTGCAACAAATTCTCCTAAAATCTTAAAACGGAAAATTATTAAAAGAATTACCTAAGAAAAGGGAAAAATTCTACTCTCACAGAGCTTTTGCCAAGAGTCTTGAAATTAATGGAAAAAGCTACTATTTTCACTGAATTAAAAATCCAAAATATACATAAACGCATCTCTTAAACCACCATGCAAAGATAGGTGCTAAGAGAGATGACAGTCAAATTTGGTAGGCTATGCACTGATTGGTTATTAAAAGTGTAGAAATTTGGTATGATATAATTTGGTTGGTCGCCAAAAATGTAGAAATTTTTAAGTGTGTCAGCTGTTGAAGATGTGTGTGGAAAAAATGTAAACTGTGAGAAGACTGTTATAATATAATCTTCACAGCAAGATGACTAACATGCTGACTTTGAAATCCTATTGTTGTGTGGTGGTTTTGAAATCAGAAGTAGCAAGACTATTAATGTATTTGTGTTGAATATAAGTTCTTAAGAAGTTAAACGGGTAGAGTCATGATCTAAACAGCATTGAAAACATTTCTTGATATTATTGAATTTATTTTTGGGTAGATAAAATATCATTTCTATACATTTATAAATGCAAATTACTGTTCCATACAGAAATTTTAATTACAAGGAATTTAAAAGAATCTCTTATGTCAAAAATGTTACTGACTATATTATTGTTAATATGATGCAAATCGAAATCCAAGAATTCAACCATATTAGAGTTGAAGTTATTTTTAAGGAGTTTGAGATAGTCACACACACACACAGAGCTGAAAGTAATATTTGGCTTGTATTCATTATTTTTACCAAAAACTATTAAATCATCTATATAACGATAAAGCAAGTAAGATTCATTAACAATATGATCAATTTAAAAAAAAATGTAAATACAGGTTAGCTAAACAATTACTTTCAGAACCGCCTTGAGGTAGTCCTTTTATCTGTTTATAAAGATTCTGATCAAATGCAATGAAAATTTCTTGTAATACGAGGTTAATAAGAATATTAAATTTTTTTCATTGAATTATATAGTTCATATTTGTCATAAATTAATATTGTAGAACCCTAATCATATCATCAAAATCGATAGAATTAAAAAGGTCTTTGAAGTCAAAGACGTGCATGGGAAAAATCAGCATATCTTTAGTGACTCTGGCAATCTCTAAGCTATTTTTAATCATTGGTGTGTGTCGAAAATTATCAATGATATTTTCAAGAAGAGATTGTAAAATTTTCCCAGACTTCGTGATATATGTATTGTACCCATTAGTAATACTACGGAATTTTATAGGAATTTTGTGAAATTTATATATATATATATATATATATAATAATAATAATTCCATCTAGAATCCTTTTAATTAACTCTTTTTTATAATATTTAAATTTGCTTTTAATTCTTAGGTTCAAAACTAACGCCCTAATCTTAATCGTAATCAACTATTATTATTACATCAGAAATCCCTTTCCCACCCATTTTAACCAATCAGAGCTTTTGTTACAAAGGAGTCACGCGATCTTCACTGCCCGGTATCTTTTATGGTCTATTTATTTTCTTTGTCTTTGTGTTCGTCCTGTGAAATGTCGTTGCTGCTTGTCGCTTCTGTTATATGTGTCTGTTTTTATGTTTTTACCAAATATCTGTGAAATGCTAAGGTGATTATCCATCTACGTTATGTGTGTGTAAATAACAAGTTGAAAATAAATTATGAAGATATTTTCCTGAGACCAGATATGCCAACAATTCAAATAAACCAACATCGGCCAACGCTATATATATATAATGTTTTTTTTGTTGTTGCAAAATAACGTTTGTATTCTTTAGACATAGTTTTTCAAGGGTATTGAAGAACCTGTTCGATTCTTGCAAAATAAGTTTTCCCATCTTGAGATTCTTATCATTATATTATGTATCGATTCATAGTATCTTTAAAGGAAATAAAAAAAACCCCCACACAACTTACAATTTTTATCATTCATTCATGTAATTTGATTTACTCAAATTATGATTGATTTATGGCAATATTATCATCTATCCTCATTATTACAATCTTAGAATTTGCTTTCACGTTCTTATTGGAAACATTTTTAGAACATACGGAGGCAAAGTGTACAAGGTGCCTATTATAAATAGGATCTGTTAATACTAATGTAAAAACTATTGATGTAAGAATTTCTAAATAAAGTGAAAAATTCTCAAAAGTCATTAAGTTAAAAAACACATTACAAACAAAATGTCAGTGAAGCGATACACAGACAAGTTACACAAGCCCTTAAAATATTTTAAAATGACCTTAATGCAAAACGCAAACTTATAACTACCAGAAAAATTTCAATTTAAATATCAACGAACATTCATTATAAAGTATTATCATAAGTATTCAAAATATGACATCTAAGCTTTTCAAAATACAGTAAAATATAAAAAAGTTATAAAATCCGAAACAATCATCATATATTCACAATCATATACACACATCATACACACACATATGTACATCATATAACACATATATACACAATTCAAGTATTCAACAATTTTAGTAGAATTTACCTAATAACCAAAATTTTTTTAAAAAGTCTCCAAAGTATTTAACTTTTCTTATGGGGAACATACATAACATTTGTAAAAGGGAGGGTTTATCAGAAAATTATATCCATCAAATTTGCTTATGACGGTATGAATTACTTGAGCTGTTAAAATTATTTTTCTCACTAAATCCAAAATAATACACTCCATTCCTTAAAAATTTCTGAGTGAATGGTAATACAAATATAATATATAAAAAATGTATTTCTAAGCAAGATATCTCGGTTTTATTTATAAAAGTTTTTAAAAATAATTAACTTTTCTATTTGAACGGACAAAGATCAAAAGTGTTAAAAGAAAT
This sequence comes from Trichonephila inaurata madagascariensis, assembly GCA_019973955.1. Classification (NCBI taxonomy): domain Eukaryota; kingdom Metazoa; phylum Arthropoda; class Arachnida; order Araneae; family Nephilidae; genus Trichonephila; species Trichonephila inaurata. The sequence goes on along the minus strand of BMAV01017705.1, from coordinate 584,723 downwards.
TAATTTTTTACTCTAATTTAGGAAAGGATTTTGAATTTCCTCCATGATACTTGAGCTTGCTCCTCCCACCAATATGAGGACTTTGAACCTGGACGGAATTCAGAAGCATCAACCTTTTCTACACGACAGGTCAGAGACAGCAAAATTCGAACTTAACAAACTTGACAGCACTGTCTACAAATTCGCATCCACTACGACTACGGCACCCACCAGAAAAAAAGGTTGGATAGTGGAAAGGGATGTTGATGTACAGACCGTGTTCTTTCCTATAGTTTTCTAAAGGTTACATCGGCATACATATACATCTTTTACATTTTGAAGCTTTTTTGCTATTTTAATATGTTATTTCGAACCAATTCCCAATCAACGAACTGAGGGCTTTTTTCAAATTTTAATTCCCTCGTTGGGAAACCCGGTTTTTTCCCATAAATGGATAATTCCATGATATATAGTGTCACATAGATTAGAATACATGTAAAATTGTTTTAAGAACTTTTTGAAAAAAAAAATTATTTTACAATATTTCGGAAAAAAATTAACAGCTAACCCAAAATGTTCTCCTTTTAAAAAAAATTCTTCTAAAATAATAATATTTTGTTATATGGAAAAGCTTTCAGAGAGTCGAACTATTTTTTTGAAAAATTCACATTTTTTTAAAGAGTTACAAAATTGAAATAATTATCAGCGTTTTTCTTAAAATTTCCCCCCTCTGTTGTCGTAAATCATGGAAAAACCCTTCTAAGTTATATATCTCAAAAATTCTAGTTGGCCTCAGTACAAAGTCTGAAAATATACAGGCAAAATAGTATCATAATAGAAGCATTTATCACAAAAGGAGAATTTTTTGAAAAGGGGGTATTTATTTTTTTTATAAAATTCACTTAAAATTTTTTATTGTAATACCTTGAAAATTTTTAATACATTTTCAATGTGACATAAATATCAAAAAATATTTTTTCATTTATAATGTTTTTCTTAAAATTGCGGTTCCGAACGTTGTCGGAGACCTTAAGGAAGTTTTCGACGTTTCCTCCAGAGTATAGTATCTAACTCCGGGGATTCCTCACTCAAAAGATTTGGACACGAAACCCACACTAAGTAGGGTGGTGGGTAGTGAAATTTTAACGCCCACTGTTCAGCTACACGGGGGCTTTTGGCGACGGCCCCGATTGAACCATGGTCAAATGACGTGGACGACACCGGGCTGGCACCCCCCTCCCCTAACTCCACCCCACCAACGGGGGGGACGTTTCAGCTCTCGACAGATTTAACGTGCATGCTGCCCTAACGGCGGGTCTTTAGTTCGGGGGGTCGGCTCATGACGCCTGCCGGTCCGAAACCCTTTAAACCCCTGGGCTACCGCAGCCCCACACTAAGTGAAGTAGAAACCAAAATTTAAACCAAACACAAATATACTTCAAAGATATTTATTGATTAAGTAGCTTAAGTTTATATGACAGGAAGGTCAATCTCGCGTGATTATTACAAAAATTTAACTCATCTGACATAACTAGAAAAGATTTGGTATACTATTAAATTTTTATTAACATCAGAGCTATCTCTGATCAAATAATGAAGATATTTATCAAAATGACAAACTGAAAACAATGGAAACCTTTTCGGCAATATTGTCCACTTGGCGGTAATACGTTCTTAACTATATATATTTTACTACTTTACACAATACTACTTCGAATCACTTTATACAACAATTCATATCTGTACATCTTGTAAGAAGGCCAACAGGTAAAAACTTTCGATAATATCAAAGAAAACAAATCCCAAGTTAGTTATAAGAGATAAATTTCGCGAGATAAACAGCTATAAGTTCTTAATAGTTCAAAGCAAACTTCAAGGTGCATGTTAGAAAACTATGTGATAATTGAGAAACTATCCTTGAAAATTCCTTTTGATTTCTGAAATTTAAATAATCATCAAAATTTATTTAGAAATCATTGCTTTACCGTTTTGGTCGAAAATGTAAGAGAAATAATTTGATGTCATTTACATGGAAAACGCTACTAATTACTAAAATAGACTTCATGAATACGCAGGGTATCATCAAAATAGTAGGGCGAAAATAATGATTTATTGCATGTAATTTACAGGAAATAAATTAAGATATCCGACTACGTTCGGAACAATGATTTTGAAAAAGCGCATAAATGGATAATATTCATGATATTTAGTGTCAGTTAGATTAGAATACATGTATATAATTGTTTTAAGAACATTTTGAGAAAAAAAATTATTTAAATACAATATTTTGGCAAAAAATTAACTTAGAATAATCTTTTTTCAAAATGTTCTCTTTACTACCCCTCGCTAAAAGATAGCGTCACTCATGACAACTTCTTAATGAATAAACTTAGGATATATTGCTACTAGTTTGACTTTGAATGGGTTAATTTCATTTAATATTTCGGAAGTTCTTAAGTTACGAAATTGACCAACTAATTTGTAGACACCCTGTATTTTGTTGAACTTCTTATGCTGATGACCTTGCATGGATAAATTTTTTTTTTTGCACATATTTGTTAACAAACTGTTCCAGTTATGAATTTTAAAAAATAAAAAATGGTAAACGAAAGTAATGAACATTTAGAGCCCTTGCGCTTGTCTGCAAAGCAAGAACTGGATGATGATTTTCAAAACAATGTACAAAATCCTTCACACACGCACACAGCAATAAACAAACATAAAATGTCAAAAAATAACAACAAAAAAAGAAAGAAAGAAAGAAACTTTAATTAATTGGAATTTTTGGACGGAAATTAGTTCTCTTATAGAAATTTTATGATATACGCATAATTTTATCTGTGTATAACGATTATGGTTTTTTAAATAAAAGTTAGCACTGGCTGAGTTATCAGAATTGGTACTGGGTACTGTCTGAGTAATTAGTTACCAGAATTCAGGCCATGAAATTTAAAATCAATGCACATAATATGAGAAGTCGCGCGTTCTTTTAAAAGAAACCCACCAATATAATTTCAAAAAAAAAAGGACAAATATGGTTGAAACCGAAAAATTTATATATGCTATAACTGAACTATAAAGTTCCTATTTACTAACGATTTCGTATTCATAGACGTAATGTTCGTTAAACTCTAATAAAATTTGTACTTATTTCCTCAAATCTATACTACTGCATTTATTGGAATACATAAATGTTCATTAAAAAGAATGAAAAGTAAGGACTGTACTCTGCCTGGTAAGACTTTTTCATTTTAATTTCAAAAGCGCCTTTATACTGTTTTCAGCTATATGTCTTTGGATTTTCAGATCCTTAAATACAGTGAAGTACATTTAACGCGAAAACGCTTAATACGAAGTTTCGGTTAACACGAAATAACTACTATTTTTTTCATGCATTTTTTCTCTTAACACGAAACGGAAATTAGTTAACACGAAAAGATTTCCCTTCTGGGAATGAACAAAATACGAAAAACACCAGCCGAAGTTTGAGAAAGTTTCTGTATTATTGGACAGACTTACTGTACCCTCGGAAGAATTCATTGGCGTAGATGATGATAATGGATGCACATCCCCAATTGTGTGGCAAACAAAGAGTTCATTCAAAGTTAAAAAGTATCATGGATATATTGATTCCGATGAAGAAAATGAAATGAAATTAATAATACAGCTCCTATGTTCCCAGGCCATCAGAAATGAGGAACATTAGTAAAAGTATCTGCAATTATTTATACGCACATTCCAATAGGGAAATGAATAACAAAATGGAGGACATCGAACCATTTGTTGACAATTTTATGCTAAAAAGAGAATCCAATGAAAAAAATATCAAATTCTTTTCTAAAAATTCAATAAATATTTTGTTTTTCAAAAAAATTGAAAGATTTGTATTTAATTTCATTAAGTTCTTGTGAATAATTTTTTTCATCGATTTTTATTAAATACACTGAAGTGCCACTGAATTAGGGATACCTATCTAGTAACGAGTTTGGCCTCCTCTGGCCTTTATAATGGCTGCCACACGACGAGGCATGATTCAACAAGTTTCTGAAAACGTTCCACTGGAATGACTTGCTAAATTTTGGCTAAAGCTGTCCATAATTCAAGTAAGGTTCGTTGGTGCTGTGTGATGGCCTTTCACGCTTTGTTCCAAAACATCCCAAAGATGCTCAATAGGATTTAAGTCTGGGCTTCTAGGGGGCCAATTTATGACAGAAAAGCCAGAAGAATGCTCGTCCAACCAGCCAGAAATCAATCGGGACTTGTGAAAGGTACAATTACCTTGCTGGAAAACTCCATTATCGTGCGGATAACAGAACAACATAAACGGATGGAGGTGATCATCCAGCAACTCTACGTACCGAATTGCATTGAGGGAGGTTTGTACACGCATCAAAGATCCCAAACAGTACCACGAAAAAAACACCTAGACCATGATTGAGCCACTATGACCTTGTACAGTTCCAACCTGGCATGAAGGATCCATGGCTTCAAGAGCCTCCCATTGGCATTAAGTAGTCGGAATCGAGATTCATCACTCCATGATACTCGTTTCCAGTCCTCTACACTTCGGTCTCTGTGCTCTGTTATCCAGGCAAGTAGTGCAGCCCGATGGGAAATATTGAGCAATTGTACTCTCGTAGGTCAACAGCTCCCGAAACCCATACGGTGAAGCAAGCGTTGCTCAGTTCGTTTACTGACTATACGACTCTCTGGCACCGTCATTCAACTTGGTACTAACTTTAGCTAATGTTTGGTTTCACTGGCTTCGTACAATACTCCTGAGCCGTCTCTCACCAAGCTCTGTCAAAACTAATTGTTTTTTGCAGTTTAACCAATCATTAGTTTGTCCACCATCCACGTATTTTTGGTATTCTCTTGACACTGTTGACCTTGAAAATCCCAGCTGTCTGACGATTTCGGAAATTGAATGGCCCATGCCCCGCGCACCATGATTTCTTTGCGATCGGAGGCGTCTAAATCAGGCAATTCCAACAACTAATTCAGAACAACCACAGTGCGCGCTATATATGCAGTTACCACAGCACTTGAGCATAAATGAAGCGCAACGATACACAATTTGAAAAGCTCTTGCTATCCCTAATTCAGTGGCACTTCAATGTACATACATATATGCATATCTATGTATATAAAATGCATTCTAATAAACTTAATTTTGTTGAACATATAATTCCTTTTTTGCAAATCCTTTAATACGAAATACACTCTTTTGCAAAAAAATCGAAGCACCATGAAGAAAGTGGTTTTTTTTTTTGTTGTTGTTTTGTGAAATTAAATATGTGTACAGCTCATACACAGATAACAAAATGATAAAATAAATGAAGGCTATAGGGTCGATTCATGGCTCCCAATTACAGCTTGAATGTTCAAATCATTGTTATTGGAACCACTTTTGGAGGCGATACATACTTGTATACTCCTCGGTAAAGAGTGATAGAGATTCCTAATGTCATCTTGCGATACATTCTGCCAAGAATTTGCCAAACGTTGCTCCAGATCTGCGATTTTTGGGGTGCTTGAATCTGTCACCCTACCATGTTCCAGACAGGCTCGATTGGTGAAAGGTTTGGTGATCTTGCTGGCCAAGTAAGAGCATTAACGGCCTGAAATCAGTTCAGAGATGTTAGAGTGGTAGGAGGCCTTGCCTCATATTGTTGGAAACTGGCTCTCGGATGACGTGCCATTAAGGGTAACACAACTGGTGGCAGGATGGTATCAACATATCGTTCAGCTGTTTAAGATGTATGGAAGATGACTAAAGATGACATTATGTCGTGTGAGATAGCACCCCACTCTGTCAAAGAAGGGTTAAGCTTGTATGAATTTATAAAAAAAAAGATTGATTGAGACCGCTGACCCCGGCTTCTCCAGACACGAAGACGATGGTCATCTGCTTCAAGAAGGAAGCGGGATTTATCGCTGAACACTTTGCGATACCAGTCTGATGGCAACCATGAGGGTCAGCTGCGACACCACTCCAGACGATTATGCCGATATTGTGCGATCTTAAAGGCCGCTATGAGCGTAACTTCGTCTCAGCTAAGCGCTTTGATATGGTGGAATGCCTCGTGGGGAAGGAGAGGGGGATATTGAAGAGCCTGCAGTACGTTGACTAGTAGAGAATAATACCGTATGAGCAATTTGAGCCTGTCGAACAATCATCCTATCTTACCTCGCATTTGTACATCTTTGCCTTCCAGAGCCTTCATTTCGTCGATAAGTTCCTTGCAGCATCCATTGATGCCCGCACTTTGGCACAACTGTGTCTGTACGCTGCAGGTGACGACCTTTTGCTCAGTATGACCCCACCCAGCTTCACGCATTCCGATAATGCGACCACTTTCGAAGTCATTCAGTTGCCTATAAGGTCTTCGAAAATGTTGTGATGGCATCATTCTTTTTTCATTCTAAGGCAGTGCTCCTCAACCTTTCTATCGCTGTGGACCGGTCAACGTTTGATAATTTTACCGTGGCCCACTGAAGGAGGGGACGTTGATTGTTTATATTTTAGATTGCTTTTATTTAATAATTTTAGTTTATAATTGTATTTAAATGGACCTTCAGAATAAAATACAGTTACACCAAGAAATTAAGTTATTTAACATGGTGTATAAAATGATTACCATAAAACCCTAGAGAAATACACCACAGTATATAAAATGAAAATAATTTAATATTCCTTGTGCGGACCAGCACTGTTTGGTCCACGGACCAGGGGTTGCGGATCACTACTCTGGGAAATCACAATGACGAAAATGAAAAATAAATAAATAAATAAAGGTTCCTCGTCTATAACCGGTTTTATACTTTGCGAGTTGCTAAACAGAAATGCGAGTTACGACCGCAATTCCTGTTCACTGGCCTTACAAATTTGGTAATTATTTGCATATTCAACCAAGATGTCTTTGCCTACAAAATTTCATACCAATCGGACAACTCCTTCTTGATGCACCGATTTTTTTTGCAAAAAATTGTATTTTAACACTAAAAAATATTTTATTCTCCTCTTCAGTTTTATGTTAAACGATTTTCATTGCATATTAAAACATGTGCTAAAATCAGAAAAAAAATGCAACTAGTTAAAAAAATATTCCTTCTTTTTTATATTCTATTGATTTCAGTTTATTGTACACAATTCCTTCTATTCAATAGTTCGATTTTCAGAAGGCAATTAAAAATTCTATAGGATTAATATTACGTTCCTTTTTATCCAAAATTGCTTGTAGCAGACTGCATTAAGTACATTGTTTTTAACGAACACTTTCCTCGTCTAATAATTGTGTAACAAATATAGGGAACAACATACTTTGCTACCAATACTGTCTTATTACAAGAAAGAAAGATTGGAACACGATCGATTTATGATAAATTGTTTTATAAAGGGAAGAAGGAAAACTACTTTACATTCAATTGAACAGAAAATACTTCTAGAATACTTACATAATTAACTTTATATTTATCAAAAAATGTTCCAAAAATAGCTTCTGAAAGAAAATTATTTTTAAGATTCTAATCTTTTAAAATAAGTTTAGAGAAGATAATACGTAAATGCAGCTATTTAGAAAAGATTAATACTGATATCAAAAATGTAAATCAGAGTTTAAAAAATAAGTTTTACTCTGTAATGAATTATACGATATAAAAGATTAATCTAAAAGTTTTCCTTAGTTATGTTAATGTTTTGATTTCTTTTTGATCACACATTACTCTTGATTTTTTTATCTATATTATTTTTAAAAATATTATCTTAGTTATTGCAAGAATTGTGCAATTTTTGTGATCGCAAGCTGTACTTTTTGAGAATTTATGGTTTAAATACATTATCATCTTTTATTTGGATACGTCCGAAATCGCGCACAAAAGATATAATTTCAAACTAGCAGATAACTGAGATATATAAATATAAGTTTGAATCCCTGCAAAAGTATATTTTTTTACAGTTAAATCGAACCGGCAGAAAAACATAGCATATAATTATCACTGAAAGCATACATACGAGATGTACCACACAAAAAAACCGAGACTGGTCCAATAAATCATTGTACTTACAGAATCAGTTCTCCGGGACATTATCACCTTTAAAAAGTAGTTTCCTTCAGCATTCAAACACTTCTGCATTCGGTGCTGCCATTGCTGGTAACAGTTCTGGAACGAGGTTTTTGAAAGGCCCTTCAGGAGATTCTCCGTTTTTGCCTGAACTTCTTTAACTGAGGTAAAATGGGTTCCTTTAAAGTGATGGGAGGCCGAGAGTTCTGGTACCTGAGATACAATTTTAATTTTGCATCTGCCCTGTTTACAGGAAACAGGGATTAGTTACAGAATTTGGGTGCGTTCCCAGTTCATTGCACTCTCTGGTGGACAAGGTTGTATTCTTACGCGAACTGTGAGTAGCTGTTGGGCAAATCAGAGTGGTGGATTGGAACAGTAATAAATTCTCAGCGGATTGTTTCGGAAGTAATACGGTCAGCTTTAAAAGCACTTGCACGCTATTCTCGGGGCTTTTTTCTCCTTTACTTAGATTACTTGCCAGCACCACTCCGCCCTCCCAGGTCTCCTACTCCGCCTACCCCTCACTCAGATAAGTACCGTTTTTACTTTGTTTTAGAGCGTAAATTTCAGTATGCCGTTATTCTAAATAAAATTGAGTTACCACTATACGATCACACTTTAATTTTAGTTGAGTCATTTACTCTGGTTGTAATCCCATTATCTGTAGGAACCTCGGATCAAAAGTAAGATTGAACTGTAGGAAATAAAAAAAGTAACATGGGATCAAATCAGGTGAATAAGGAAGATGCCCCATAATAGTAATGTTTTTTCTAGTAAGAAACGGCTTGACATATAGGGCTTTGTGAGAGGGGGCATTGTCTTGGTGCAACGGCCATCCATCACTTCCAAATTCTGTCATTTTCTCTTCCTAACTTTTTCACGGCGTCTTTTTAGTACTTCAATGCAGTAGTGCTGATTGACAGTCTGACCACTGATGTGAGTAGAAACCCACTCATATCGCGAATTTTGGCTGTGTTTTGGTCTGTAAGCACTGATTTTGGATGCTGAGCAGGTTCATCATCTTCCACATTGACTCTTCCCCCTGAAAAACTCTTATACTATTCAAACACATGTGCACTAGACAAAATTTCATTGCCATAAGCCTTGGTTAATATTTGAAATGTTTTCATGGCTGATTTCTTCATAAGAAACTTGTTGTTTTGTTGACTCGACATTTTCCCGGCAGAATGCAGTTACTCATGTTCATTCAATGACGCAGTACTTCCAACTGGCGTGATCTATTAAGGAGAAACTGACCACATGGATAGAGGAAGTATGTGGGATAACGTCACCAAAACAGTTGTTGCCAACTTCACTCTTTTTCATCCTACTCACTTAGTCTCGTTTTTCTTTGTGTGTCACACTTCGTTAATAAGATTCGATATCAAAAACTGTGATTAATTAAGATAATAACCATTTAATAATAATAAAAAAATACATAACATTTAAACCTTTATATAGCAGTCAGGAGAATACTTCACACTATTTCATTAGTTTTTAAATGTCGATGGGAAGCTATTTTCTCACATATAATTCTATTCTACTCGACTTCGGCAAGCCAAGCAACTCAGTAGTAAATTTTCAAGTCATAAACGTAAAGGACGACTTATGAGTTTCCTGAGCAGCAAGATAACTGCTCCAGATGGTGGGTGATTGGCTAAAGTTGGTGATTATATGCAGGGACGTCTTAAGGCATGGGTCAACTGGGCCCGGACCTAGAGCCTTGGCCACAATGGAGGCCTCGCCTCATTCTCTATACTCAGCCTTAATAAGATCCCGATTAGAATAATTTCAACGACAAAATGTTATTTCCGGTTGTATTCTCCAAAAAACTGGGAATTTGGGACGATATGTCAACTAACTACATGTGATGACCTTTGTTCATGTATAGACTTAGACCTATCACCATACACCATCATTATTCCTTCAGTTTAAAGGTGGTAGCCAAACCAGCCGGTTTGTATGATTGTAGGTCATGCACATTTATTTATTTCGAGTTATTGTTTATACGAGTTTTTTGACAATGTATGCTATGTTCTGTCTACTTTTAAGATCGTAGGTGAGGCCTACATTTGTGCAAGGTCCTAGGGCCTACTTTTGTGTAGCATCCCAGGGCTTCAAGAAGTCTTAAGACATCCCTGATCATATGCCTATTTTACAAAAAAAATTACAGACGTCACCGTTTGTCTCTACTAAAGCACATTAACAAGATACGTTTGTACGTCTTGCAATGTCCCACTTTGTATTGATCCCTATTTTCTGAAAATTCATGGAAAGAACTTCGTATAAAATTTTTAAATTTTAAATGCAAAATATATCTAATTTATAATTTCTTTAATACATTTTAATATTTACTAATAATATTTTAGAATATCATGTAATACGATATAAAAAGAAATGTGAAACGTAAGATGTCCTGCCTTTGAATGTTTTCTCATTGGGAGGTAGGAATCATACTTCCTACCCCTGAAAAGAGGTTAAAAATCAAATTAATTTTAGGTAATGAGCTAGATTAATTTCTTTTTATAAATCAATCTTAATACTAAAAATATTTTAACAAACATTATTTATTGAAAAATGGCCTATATAAAGGGTTAGATTTTTTTCCAATGCAGCTGGCGAAAGATGAACACGGTTCTATCAGAAAAAAAGATACACACACAAAAACAGAAAAAAAAAAGGCAAACAAACAAATTAACATTGGAAAAAGAAGAAATAGAACAGTGAATAGGGGGAAGAAGAACAAACAAGTCAAGGTATTAAATTAAATAAAAGTTTTCTAGCCTCCTAGTAGCGGGAGTAAATGGAAGCTTTCTTCAAGGATGGGCAGAGAGGGAGGTGGTCAGAGTCATCAGCAGGTTGTCTCAGCATAGGGGCAAGCAGGCTTGTTGACTACCTTGAGTCGATAGAAATGTGCGTATAAACAGTCGTGCATATTTGTCATAAGAAAAACAAGGGCAGCTCGGTAGCTGGGATAGTCTGGAAGATTGAGGATCTTTGTTTTCCAAGGTTTTTCTCTATTCCTTTCTTTCAGTTCTGATGTGTGTAGATTTGGCTGGGCCAGTTTGATTATTGAAGAAACGGAGTTGTAGCAAACTTCTTCTGAATAAGTATGTTGAATCATAAACCATTTTTTGGCTAATTTACCTGCAGCTTCATTGCCAGGGCTACCGTAGTGGGACGAGATACTCTGCGGAACCACTCTTTTACTCTTTTTGTTTAAACCCCAAAGAAAAGATTTGAATTGCTATTCAGAGGCAGAAACGGGAGCTAGATTGGCAGCATTTGACAACAGCAAGGATCGATGCCTGCGAGTCAGAGAAAACAACAGCTCGTTCAAAGAGAGACGACTGGGCATTTAGTTGTAAAGTGACTCTAATTGCTTCAACTTCTCCGTCAAATGCGGATTCTGCTGTAAGTAGTAGAAGAAAGGCTCTGAACAAGTTCCAGTGCTACTTTACTATCGGTATATAGTTCTGAGCCATCTGTGTACACATGCATCCGGTTATCGGACGGGAAGCGAACGTAGGGTTTAATGTTACTCGCGTCCGTAGTATTCTTTAACCCGTTTTATCCCAATTTATTTATTTTGCTCAAATTTGAGAATAACCATATTTTCTGAAGTTAATTAAACCTAATCAAAGGAATAGAACAAAATTTGAAAAATGTTTATGTTTTATATATGAAATCTGACCCGTCCTCTAAATAGGACACTGAGATAAAGGGGATAAAATTTGCACTTACATGTTTTAGTGTTTTCTTAAAAATTGATGAAAAGCGATTTCAGAGTACAAAATTCTACTTTATTTGAATAATACTTTTTTTTACAAGATAGTTCACTTTTCAGTTGAATTTCATTCTAATCTTGGTGGAAAGGTTGAAAGAAAGTACGACAAAGTGTTTTGTCACAATTGCAACAGTTTGGTTTTGGTTTTCCTTTGCAACCCTCTGTTTGGCAAAGACTGTTTTTTTCTCACTTTAGTAAAAAATGGCTAACATTATCTTTACAGATGTCTTATTTTGCACCAGAAGGTACAGTTGAGATCTTAGGTCTACCTCTTGTTCTTATCACAATTTCTTAGATAAACTGTTGTTGTGCAGCTCTTCGGAAGTCCTTTAAGTTTAGGACTTCATCTTTATTGAGAATTTTGTGAATTATCCAGGCGTTTACCATAGCCATATCCAGTGAACATATAAAAAGTGGTCACTACCACTTTTTCCTATGAATGTTAACGGAATAAAGTCCAGCCAACCAGTAGTGGGGATCCACACCACCCATATGTTTGTTGTAAGAATTTACCAAATTCGGCATTTTCACGTTAACTTTATTTTTGTGTCTTCAGACTTCAAATTTCATAAACTGATTGTTGAGTATGACAAACAAAGGTTTTATTTTAAAGGATCGATCCTGGATATGCTGACTTACAGTTCCATTGTCCAAAATGTGTAAATAAGATTTCAACTCTTGGTAGCGGTTTCGTGACTTGTCATTTTTTACCAGGGTAATGTCAATGCCTTCAGCATCTGACCAGTAGTCATGTTCATAGGTATTTGAATGATATCCAGTTAGAAGCAAAATTCCTATGAAAACATGTATTTCGTTTGCATTGATCAAGAAATCTTGTTCGAATTTTACATCTGTTGCATATAGCACAGTTTCTCTTACACAATAAGATCATATAATTCACTGGAATAAAACTGCTCAAAATGCTTTGATGAAGTTTTACTTTCAATGCAATTTCCATTTGCTTGAGCAAGTTATTTGCAGTTGATTCAACCTGGGGTTCCCAATTTGTATATTGCGGTGAGCTTGTGCCGTTCAGACTGGAAACTATCTCCAGTTCAAACCCTCAGAGACCCAGGAACACCATTTACAATAATCTCACCAGTGTTTTTACTTCATTCTCATTCCCTTTATCTTCTTCAGTTAGTTCACTAGCATCTGGTAGTAACACAGCAATTTCAGCGTTGATCTCAGCTGAATCTAAACTGTTTAATGATTCTAATGCTTTCTTTAACGTCAGAAACCTTTGCACTGACATAATTCAGCGAGGGTGAAACACTAGAAAAGAAATTTTTTTTTAACTCTTAGTTATAAAGAAAGAAAGTTCGCGTCAATTGTATACTTATCGCCCCACTATCCTATTGAGAGGACAGATAAAAAAAACTGTGTGTCGGCTCCGACGCACGACTGCAGCTTACTCCTTAAGTACGGTTAAATTTGATTATATAGTAGGCATACCGGATAAATAAACGCATCTCATATAATATTGAAGCCATGCATGTATTTTCTATACTCTATACACATTTTTCATATTGATTCGGTAAAATAATATATGGATCCATAAAGCATTGCTAATCCTAATTCGATGGCCTAATTCAGCGACAGCTTTAGAAATCATAATAGGTCTCCAGTTTAGTCCAAAGACTTTTTTGTTTCTACATTTGTTGTGTCTGGTGAATTCCAATTTCTTCCTGTTTTAGCACTGTAGGTTTTAGTACTTCTTCACTTTTATTTTATATTACTATATATATATATATAT
>BMAV01017705.1:539148-561258 GCA_019973955.1 Trichonephila inaurata madagascariensis | reverse complement strand
TGACTCATTCAAAAAGAATATTCTATTCTTGAAATAAAATTCGAAAACTATAAATATGTATGCAAAATAGATTCTCTAAGGAAATTGCATGATCACAAGTATTTAAAACCGTATTTCTGATCACACGATTCACGGAGGGAAACTTAAAAAATAAATTTGAAGCTAGATAAGCTTTCTTTTTAGTAATTTCCTGGAACTTATAATAAAACATACTTAGATTATAAATAAATTGTTGTTTATGGTCCTGGGTTCCACAAAATAATATTACATTCGTAAGTGCAATGTTTTGTACAACGAAGGGGAATTGGATTTGGACTACAGGATTAATAATTATATGTTTTTTATTTGTAACGCAAAAAAACCTATAAGAGAAAATGTCCCCCTCCCCCGCCTAAATAGTAAGCCCCGTACTCAAGCCCCGTCGACTCTAGTAAAATAAATTTTTCTGAGGAGAAAAGCCCAAGCTCAAATTGATAAATCAGAAGGCTTACCAATGAAGGAAAAGGAACAGAATTTATCGACATATCAAAATATTTGATATTAAGTATTTCTGAACATTTCATGCTATTCTCTCTTTAACACATTTTATGGTGGTCATAAGTGTTGAACTGGTTTTATTAGATCCTAGCTCGCCGAGAACAATAGAGTTCTAGACGTTTCATCCAAGAAGTGCAACCTTTAACCCCCATTGTCCAGTTCACTAGAAACATCTTCGATATTGCCTTTCCCCCTCAGTGGAGTTTTCTCGTGTTCCGGTGTTCTAGTTATAAAATAATGTATGTGTAATATTACTTGTATTTTGTAAGTTAGAAAATGTCCTTAAAATTCATTAGTTTTTTATTTTAATTTTAATTAAAATTTTTTCTTAATGTTGAAAATACAGTGTATTCTTCGACATTCTTTTTTCCCCTTGTAGTTTTTCTTTCTTTTTGATGGGTAAGATATGTAAAATAAACATATATTAATTTAAATAAAGGTGTGAATATAAAATTACTTTTTTAAAAACATTTATTGCTCATAAACTTAAAATTTGTTTTATGTGGTTTATAAACTATATTGAAAGATGAACCTCTATATAATGAATTTTTTTTCGAGATTTAGTGACTTCGTTGTATAGAGGTCCGACTGTGTGTTACAACCCTGGAAAGGTCATGAATTGGAGATTTTAGAAATGTCAGAAAAACTCAAAAAATCGATAATCTGAAGATTTTTAACCTACTGTCTGCCCATAAACCTAAATTTAAGCAGGAACAGCTCCTAAAGTTTAGAATGTATATTTGCAGAATACACACATAGAGGTTTCTCACACAGTTATAAACATTTTAATACCATTCTGTAAGCTATGCATTTAAATTAAAAATATTTCTCAATGTATGTAGTAACAAAAGCGAAATAAAGAAGCAAATTGACACAGAATGTGAAAGCCGACAGTAGATAGCTTCAATATACCTAGACCAGCGTTTCTCAAACTATGAGGCGCGCCCCCCTAGAGGGGCGTGATAATTCTACAAGGGGGAGCGAGAGCATTAAGAAGTCGAAAACAAAAGATTATTTTTAAAAAAATAATTATTTATTCTGAAAGTAATCAAACAAAATACATTCACACATGATAAAAAATAAAACACATTTACACTGATAAAATACACATAAATGTATCAGTACTATACAATGTATTTTATAATTAATTTAACAATACTTAGCTAAGAACAAGTTTGATAATTACTAGTGATCTCATGGGCTTGTATTAATACTTATCTTGTAATTTGTACGGTTTATAATTAATCCCTTAACTGCCGATTAAAAGTTACAAGATTCCTTAATGTCATCGTTTTCCACGTAGTCACGAGTATGTAATGTTTTTGGGAGAGAGGAATGCAGGAACAAATAAGCAAATACTCTGAAATAAGTAAATCGTTCGCAAACATTGTTAAGGTCCTTTTATTGCATTCCAAAGCCTTCCGAATAATTTTACGGATATCAGTGCACAGAAAAGATCATACTTCGAAAAGGCGTATATATACGTTCATAAAATTAATGTTTTGGCTGTGTGAGACATTTATATACGCCGGTGGCACTTAAGAGGTTAAAATCGTATTTAAGGTTTAGCGTCAAGTTATAATATTATAAAATTAAATACATTGTTATTGCATGGAGGGAAGCGAGTTTTCTTGAACCAAAATCCATTTTTGTATAATTAGTTCACGATACTTCAATAGTTCGTGTAAAAATAGGCAAATATATATCCCAGTTATTAAATACAGTGTAAGGGTAGATGATACCTGGGGCACGAATTAAAATGTAAATTACGTTAATCTATTTATACAAAAATGGATTTTTGTTCAAGTGAACTCGCTTCCCTCCAACACCGTTCAACCAATCACTATGAAAAATGTCATGAATATGTACTTTTTTTGGAGAAGGTTTTTATGCTATCCTCTTTCTTGCAGCTTCCCACCAGGTGGCTCTACAGCATATTAACTTCTTCACCGTTCAATCAATCACCAAGTTGCCAACATGGTCGCCAAAAAGGATGCCAACTTGACTCTATTGCCAACATTTCTCCGTTTCCATTGAATAGTCATTATAATGTAAGGAATGGCATTGCTTGCGAATATTACAATTTTAACATCAGATATAAATTATTTACACTATTTTAAGCGTTCATTACACAAAATTTGTAACAATATGTCACTTTTGCTGAGCAGAGATCAGCTTAGGAAGATGTTTTCAAAAATCGACCCACGAGAGCTACGGGGCGTTATAAATAAAAAAATTTTTTTTATTAGCTATTAGATATACAGAAAAAATTTAATAAATATGGTATTTTTTGTTTAGTTCAGCTGAGGTACGTAAAAAGCTTTGTTTGTATTTAATTTGCAGTTCACGTAAAACCAACTCGTTAAAAACCTTTTTATCCTTCAATCTGTATTGTTTAATTTTTCAATTCACCTGTGCGAAGAACGGGTATACCAGCTAGTATTATGTTAACGTTTGAATAAAAGGTATAATATATATATATAATTTTTAATTGTCTTTACTTAAAGTACCTACAGCATTTTGTGATATGCAGACTTTATTTTAAGTTATATTCTTTTAAGGAATTTTTGGATGAGTTCTCCAGAAACAAGTTTAGTTTTAAGAGTTTCGTAAATTGACAAAGTGTTTAGAGGAACTATAGAGGAATGGCGACAAAAAACGAGTGAACTGTTGCAAAATTGGATTTTTCTCTTGTGAAACCACTCTAGGAGCCTTGTGAATTTACTTTATTGTAAAATAACCGCTTGTGATCTCTAAAGAATATACATTCTAGTGGATAATGATACAATTAGGAGGTAAGAATTCTACATCAATATTTAGCGAAATGCTCATACGCGCTGTTTTTTTTCTGAGCAGAAAGTCTTTCTTTAGCACATTTTAAATTCTCTTATAAATTTGATTTTGAATGCAGTGTTTTAAAATTCCTGAATCTCAACATGTCACTATAACAATGGCATAATTTGATAATAATAATGTAAAAAGAAATATCGTTTTTGAAATATTGCTTATGAATAATTTTAAAGAGTTCTGTCTTTTTTTAATGGGTTAATTTTTTTACTGAAACTACTGAAGAAAAACATCATTACTTTATCTATCTGTACTTCGAATGAGGAAAGAGGAATACATAGATTACTATGCAAATAAGTAGTAAAATAAGGATATTACGAGTCTCACATGAACAAAACGAGAAATGATCCGAGACTAATTGAGACAATTACAGAAAATTTAAGTAAAAACAATGTTATGTTCTTAATGATTTAGATTTCTATCAAATAAGTTAATTTAAATCTATAAAAATATTTTTTTAATTTAAGGGGACACAGTACGATTCAATTCTCCAAAATCGTTCAAAAAATCAAATTTAATTTTTTTAGCCTAAATTATTCTATATATACTTTTCTGTAACCTCACAAAATTTGAAAGCTCAAAACTTAAAAAACGCAGAATTATGATAGATTTCACGTTCGTTTTTATTCACATCTCTATGGCAAATCAAAACTTTGAACTGACTTATCTCAGAAAGATAAAATAACCAGTTTGTCTTCATTTAAAATGCTAAGGCTTTTTTTCTATTGGGCCTAATGCTTTGAATTTTTTTTATCTATTGCTAATAGTACGTGCAACAAAAGTTGGTATGCATTTTTGAATCAAAGCAATATTTATTTTTTTAAAAATAATTGAACTCAGAATTTATACATTTTTTAAGAAATTTTCAATAAACATTCATAAAAAGAAGTATTGTATGAATACCAATCATGTTAACGCAAAACCCATACCAACTTTTATTATACATGGTTTGACGTACTTGTAAATCAAATTTCAAGCATGTACGGAAATTTTCGTAGGAGGAGTAGCATTTTAAAATCACTTCACAAATTTGAAGTTTTTTCCTTAAAAAATTACATGGATATCTTTTTATGAAATTTTGAGCACAGAATCTCTTTAACACAGTATACCTACATAGGAGGCAACCAAAAAAAATTTAAAAATCCTTAAATTAAAAATTTTTTCTTAAATCGTACCATGTCCCCTTAAAATATTTGATTAAAAAAACACTGAATGAGATAAAAATCTTGAATGATTACTTGTCGTTACGCAATCCTATACTTAGGTGTGCCATACGTTTTGATATGGAGTTTTCAGATCATCTGCCTTGATATAAACGCTGGAGACGATTTTAAATTTCGTCATTAGGGATCGTCTTGAATATTTTTCAAACAATTGTAGCCTTTCAAGCATGTAATTCTAAATCAGTCAGAGCTTTAACGCTTTGAATAGAAGAGTGCAGTATATATTTCTGTACATTAAAAAAAGAAAAGCCAGTCGGAGATTTTTGAAGCTCTTAAACATTTGCCTAGGAAAGGATCTATTAACCTCAAAAATTGGAAAAATCAGGCCAAGAACAGGACAGCTTGGATTGGAATTTTTAGGAAGATCAAGGCCCACTTTAGGCTGTCGTGCCGTTGAGGAAGGGAGGAAGGAAACATTTAATCTTTGAAAGGTACTCATTTATTGAACAATTAAGGTATCCGACTACGTACCGAACCATGATTTAAAAAAAAAACGCATAAATGGATAATTTTCATGATATTTAGTGTCACTTAGATTAGAATACATGTATAAAATTATTTTAAGGACATTTTGCCCAAAGAAATTATTTAAATACTATATTTCGGCAAAATATTAACTTAGAATAACCTTTTTTCAAAATGTGTTCCTCTTAAGAAAAATGCTTCTATTATTATAATAATATTTTGCCTGTATATAGCTCAGACCTCTGTACAGAGGCTCAGCTACGAATTTTGAAAAATTCACATTATTTTCAGAGTTACCCCCAATTAAAATAATTGTCGGCGTTTTTTTCTTAAAATTTCTCCCCTCTGTTGTCGTAAAACATGGATAATATATAAACTAAGTTAAATATTTCAAAAATTCTAGCTGAGCCACTGTACAGAGGTTTGAGCTATATACATGCAAAATATTATTATAATAGAAGCATTTTTCACAAAAGGAGAATATTTTGAAAGTGGGTCTTTCTATGCTCATTTTTTGTCAAAATATTGTACTTAAATAATTTTTTTATTGTAATAATATTCTTAAAACAATTTTATATCCATTTTCTAATCTAAGTGACACTAAATATCATAAATATTGTCCATTTATACACTTTTAAAAATCATGATTCCGAACGTAGTCGGATACCTTAAGAGACTTTCTAAGACCAACAGCTTTCATCAGCTTAGTCAGGGAGAGAATTTGTCCAAACCCTTGTCAGAAGAAGATTCATTTTGATAAAAAGATGAAAGTATCAAGAACACACAGTATATCGCGTAATAAACAAAGACCTGAGATCAAGAGGTTGTCAAAGAGTTACCGGCTATTTTCTTACAAAGGATCAAAGCCAGAGGTAAAAAAGCAGTGTTCGGGCGGCAAGCTTAAAACGCTTACCGAAGAGAAAAGTTTTGACATTGAAGAGTCTTTCTACCTCCAGAATGGCAGTATATAAGCAAAGAGTACTCAAGAAGCTATAGAGAAGAAAAAATACGTGTAGAGCGCTCATTATTCTGCTTTCATAGCAGTTTGGTCACATAC
Organism: Trichonephila inaurata madagascariensis; assembly: GCA_019973955.1. Taxonomy (NCBI): domain Eukaryota; kingdom Metazoa; phylum Arthropoda; class Arachnida; order Araneae; family Nephilidae; genus Trichonephila; species Trichonephila inaurata. Next base: position 555,129 of record BMAV01017705.1, on the reverse strand, counting down.
CAGATATGAAGACGTGTCAGAGATTGAATTTTGCAAGAAAGATTTGAAAATCACGAGCGGCAAAAGTTATCAAGACACTGTAGGGACAGCATTATAGTTGAGGTTTGTTTCACCAGATGGCTGCTCAACTGATCTAAACTTAGTGGTCTGAAATTAAAGGATCGCAAGTCAGGAATTTTAGTAGCTTAATAAAAATATTATTGATACACCATATGATTTGAAACACAATATTTATTAATTTTTCAAATTTTTTTCATTAATTTATATTGTTGTATTTTTATATTTTAATAACTTGATAATTGTAATTTGTTAACTCTGTAACAAAACTGATCATGATGTAAAATACGTGTGTATCACACTTTTCCTCTGGCCACTGACTGTTGCTGATGTTGTTTTGAGTGTACCAGGAATAAAATTAGAAGAAATAATGTAATTGTTTGTCGTCTGATAATTATTGCTTTTGAATTCTAAACAACATTAAATTACCTTCAATGAAATTAAATTAATATTATTCATCTATGGGATCACAAAAATAAGTTAACTGATAGGTAAGAATAACACTATTTTATAAACCTTTACAATGGAAAATATTGGATATTTTTTCCAACTGGACCCTAATCCTGTTTATAAGTCGAAGACGACCCAGCGGTGTTTGAAAGAGAATGCACCGGACTTCATAGAAGATTAAACACACGAAGATTGCCTTTCCAGCCGTCTCGATTTAAATCCACTATGCAATAAACTGTGTTCAGTATTGGAGGCGAAGTTGTGCCAAAAACGACATTTCAATTTGAATAGTCTTAAAAGTTCTTGAAAAAAAACAACGATGGATATTCCCATGGAGGTAGTGCTATGCACTCGAATCTTTAGCAAAATGATCATCACCCCAGGACTTCTTCGAAAATTCAATTTAACGGATAAAGCAATTTGTAGTTCTTGTAATTGTTTAAATGACTTGGATCATATTTTATTAAGCTGCAATAGATATACTCACCATCGAAATCATCTAAAATCTTTTCTCAAAATTGATCCTCGTTGCAATATCACCGTCAAAGAGTTACTGGAGAAAGCTTTATGAAACAGATCAACATTCAGATTTTTTTATTCAGAAGATGAAATAATTTGACATCAACTAATTTGTTAATACTTGTTAGTTTTTTATGGGATAATAGCCTTTGTCGCTCCATATCCCTCATAAAGATATTAACTGTAACTGGAGGTAGTGCATGCTCGATAGATGAGTGGTCAAATAGACTTGAAGCCTGTGTGAAGTCAAAAGGGGAACAATTTGAATAAAAGGAGCATAATGTTAAATTTCAGGTATCCGACTACTTGCGACAACTTTTTAAAAAAAAAAATATGGAAATATGGAAATGTTTTGTGGTTTTTAGATTTATTTAGTACATTTTAAGAAGAAAAGCATAAATTAAGAAGAGAAAAATAAATTAATATGCTCGCGCCCCCCTCGTAGGGTTATCACACCCCTCTAAGGGGCGCGCCCCCAGTTTGAGAAACGTCGTTCTAAACTTCTTCTTTCAATATCTGTGATGTTTCTTGCATTTTAAATGCCACATATCACCAATTTCAAAAAACTGATTCCTTTTAGCTGTTGTTGACTTACAATTTTTCTCTCTCTTTGATATACTGATGAAAATCAAATTTATAAAACTTAAAAACGGAAATTCTATCATCAGATTACAAACTGTTGCTAACATGAAAACTGTGATTTCCTCAAAAATATGGATACCTGAAAAAATTTGCTCGTAAGAATAGAATAAATTAAAAAATTTTGCTGCCTTCATTAAATCATTTAATACTGTATACCATTGGTTATTTAAGACTCTAACAAAGACAAAAAATGCAGCAATAATTTTTTCAAAATGTGTTTAATATAATTTAAAAAAAGATTTCGATTGTCGACATCTTCTGCAAGATAGTCCATTTTCCCCAATTTGATTGCTATTACATTATATTTCTAGAAGATTATCTCTTCTGTATATTATAGACTATCTGTATAAGTTTATTGATTACTTTGCTCTGGTACTAAGTACTAAATTAGTTTTAAATTAATTTTATCACTGTCCTTTTTTAAGAATCATAAGAAATATATTTTATAATCTATATAATAAATTATGGGGTACTTAAGTATTATACCTTCGACCTATTTCCTCAAATCAAAAGATGTCATAAAATGCCGTAATATACAGCTAATAGTAGAAACCGTTTCCACGCAAGTTCGAACAAAGTATAACAATAACGATGACAGCATTTGGTGAAATTTTTTGAATTGGCAATCTCTATTCTTTCGGCGCAATCAGAAGACGGTATAATAAGTAAGTACAAAATTGTTTACTGCTTATGTGTAGTTTACTTATTACATTGGTTCCAATGAAACATACCTTTATAATGATTAATAGGCTAATTATATATAACTTGAATTATAAAAAGCAACAAAAGCTTAGGTTTGAATTTAAATGAAAATAAATATGCATTTTTTTCCCTGCCATTATAAGCATACATCTTTTCCTTTCTTTGGTTTTCTGAGAGATTTTGTGCAGAAATTATCATTTAAAAAGCAGCAGAAACCTGAATAACATAATAATTTTCAATAATAATAATTAAAATTTTCAATATTCCGGAAAGAAATATGAAGTTTATAAATTCAATTTGTTTGAACTTATAGGATCTGGAATGAAATGTGACCCACCCAGGGATGTTGAATGATTGAAGGAAAAGAATGAATTGTATATTCAAAACAAATAAGAATGAATTGAAAATTTTCTAAATTGAAATGAAAAATATTGGGGCATTCATCTAGTTAATAACGTTATAATATTATAATGAAAAAAAAGTTACTTACCCAAATAACTTTCAATAAATATTAAAAAAATAGTGAAAACTTCTAAAGGAACGCTCCCGCGTTTTGATATCAATTTTGAATATAAATTTTATGCTAAGGATTTATTGTGATATGAATGTTGGAAGTGATGAAATATATTCGCGCTGAAATGCGATGTTTCAAAAGGAATTTCAGTATTGTTTGTTTTGTTTTTGTTCATGGAATCGCTTACTATTGTATCATTAGCTTAAACATTCCTCTTATGGTACATTAAGAAATACCTTTTTCCACCTGTTAATATAAGATGTTCCTATCTTTTTTTTCTTTATACTAATTCGTTAGAAATATCTGGATAAAAAAATTGAATACAGTGATTGCAAAACTATAATTTTTTAAATGAAAATAATTTATCGATAAAATAATTGGCCATACACACACATGATAGAAAAAGAAGCTCAAAATTTAGCTAACACTTTATAAACTCCCCTCTGGTTAACACAGAAGTTGGTGATTCCCCTTGGTAATGGGATATTCCAGGATTCGGCAGCCTATGGCACGCGGGACAGTTCTCAGTGGCACTCTACACAACCAAAAGTTAAATTGCCTTGTCTCTCATTTCTGTGCCTCAAAAATTTTATCTACTTTTGTTCGGTTTGCTGCTGTGTATGTGTGTGAAAACACATAAATATCGAGTATAATTTCAGTTGAATGTAAATTTTAAGTTGGTGACATCATGCGCTATATTCTATTTTAAGTTCTATATTATATTCTACGTTCTTTGCTTTATTGTGAAAATTTTTACTTTTTGCGTACGAATGATTTGTACTTTTTAAGTACGATTATGTAAGAAGTCTTTGAAAATATAATAAAACATTTACTAACTATAAAATACTGCGTATAACGCGCACTTTTAACACCAAAAATAAGATCGAAATTTACGGGTGAGTGTTATACGCCGGATATAAAAATGATAGCTTTAAAAATAAAAATAAAAATTAAGAACAGATGAGCATAAAGAGAAAATTAGACTTTTGCATATTTTTAAATGCTGTTATTTTAAAGATACGAATTATTTTATGCACTTAAAAAAGGAGTTGCAATTCTAGAAGTATACCATTTTTTCAAAAGCTTGGAATAATACTTCGGATAAATGACTTAAGAACATAAGAGCATTACATTTTTGCAATTCAGGTTTCTTCGTAAAAAAAGGGGTGCGCGTTATACGGCGGTGTATGTTATACGCCGAATTTTACGGTATTTAATTCAAGCGGCCACTCAAAAAAAGGAAAGCTTGATGTTCGCGGTTTTCAGGTCTCTTGGACGAATGAATACGGATTCGTACATCAAAGAGATTGTGTTGTGTACAACGATTATTCAATAATTATTGTTTAAAAAGGAGGCGCTTTTCAGAATGACTGTATTTTCTAACTCCATTTCTGCAATACAAGCTGTAACATCTCTGGCTTTTTCAGACTTTATTTGAATTAAAAATTGCATAGAGAATCTTATGATTATACTTTTTTGACTTTAAAAAGATTATTATTTTACAATGGGCTCCCTTCCATTGTGATATCTACTTAAAAGAGAGAGCTGATTTTCTCGCTAAATGGGCGCTGACGGAATCTCAGATCACCGGAGACAGCATGCGCTTGCTGCCTTCAGGCTGGAAACTGGACACGAGTGCTTTGCGGGTCACCAACATAGACTAAAGGTCCTTCTCTCTCAAAACTGTGTTTTGTGCAGAAAGGATTCTCTAATGATCGCTGAAAACCCGAAGATTTGCCCTGCTATCTCTGGTAACATCTACGACAGACACTGGAGGGTCGAGAGCAATTACAAGCTCTGCAATCTTACTGACTTTCTGATTGTGTTTACGCTTCTGTTTTTTGGTTCTTTGTTTTATTGTTCCTAATTTATTGTTACTCCTTGTATGTTTCCTCGGAGTGTTTTCCCTCCAGCGAATGATGTATTTATCAAGTGCTACTGCTGGAAATAAAAACAAAAAATGTCGCGACAGCATCATATGTCACACGTCAGGTGTATGAAAACATTTTCAAAATAAATATCAGCCCACATTTAAGAATGCCGATAAGAAATTGAGTTATAAAAAGAGCTGTTACTGGATATAAGTGACATCTTTTGTCATACAACTGGAATTAAGTCTAAAACTGTGAGAGGCTTGCACCTCTCTCTCGGGCACCTAGATGAGTGGGAGGTAGGGAAGAAACATTCGATATGATCCAATTAATCTATTTATTTATCGCAGAAAAAACAGACACAATTTCACCTAATAACAGTGAGAGAATGATGCGTCAATGCTAACCACGAAAGTGGAACTACGACGGTAAAACGTGAACGATTAGGATACTATCAAACTTGATCCTTACCTTAATAAAGGATCTAACCTATCATCCAATTTAATCTAATATCAATTCAATCTTAGTGAACAATCATCACTTTAATGTTTCCTCCTAATAAGTCTCAAATCATAATAATTCTAATATTATACCTTCAGTAACAATCTCACCTCTGACTCGAGTATATCTTCTCTCCTACTCTCCTTTCAAGCTAGAAAACCTCAACTATATATAATATAATAAGTTAATTTAAATATCTCGATTCTCTTCCTCCGAAGGGTTGGTTGTGAATAACACGAATTGATAGCCCAAAGATTTCCCAAGAGGATTAATTGAAGAAACGCGTATAGATCCGTCACAAAACTACCGAATTTAGTTTCGTAAGTGCCAAAGGCAAACCTTTCACAGATGGTGAATATACATATATTCGGATGTTAATAAATATCTTTAAATGACGCATAATTAATATTCAATAAAACAATACATTTGTATTTTGCATTTATTACCGCAAGAATCGAATTTGAAATATTTTTTACTGTGCAGCACCGTGGATCGTATTAATAGATTGGTTTGACACACTACGGCTACAAGGTTGCTGATTCTTGGATAGTCCATTTAACGGAATACATTCTGAAGCATATCTGGAGTTTCTCACGCAAGCGCATTAGAAATGTGCATTTTGAGTTTTGGAATTGTTTTCGGCAAAGGAAGCCCATACACAAAATTTTTCCTCTACCCCATAAAAAGGAACCGCAGGATGTCAAGTTTGGACACCGCAAAAGGGGTTTTTTTAATGTGCTTACATTGGCGTCTCCAGATATGCTTCAGTATGTATTGCGTGAAATGAACTACCACTTATATGACTTAGAACCCACAGGGTGACAATGTTGGAGTTAGGAAAACTTCAAAAATAGTAACAGATAAAGAGAAAATTCAAACATTTTAGCAATTTGCAAATGTTTTACAGGTATATTTACTTTAGTTAGACATATGTAGATATTTATCATTTAGTAGAATTTGAAAAATGCCAAATGTGATTCTCAATGGTATTTTTACTTCAACTTAACCGCGTGCTCTTCGCTTTTAAATATGAAAGGGTTCTTTTTTTTACATCATTTTGCTATTACTTTTTTTTATTCCTTGCACAAAGTTAATAAGACTCAAAATTTTTAATCTGAAAACGTGATTTATATGCCTTTTTAAAAAAATGTTCCAAGAAACAAAAAGAAAATATATATAAAAAAAATCGAGTAACAATTTTTTAAAACAAAATGGTTAAATCCAATCTTTACTTAACCAGAAAATTATATCCTCTTTTATTTAATTACAAAACTTTCTTTTCGGTAAAAGTTGAAAATTTTAATTATTAATATGCTTAAAATGTACAAGGTTTAACTTGAATAATAAGAAAGTATTAATAATGCATTTGAGTTAACTTGAGAAGAAAATGGCCGATAAAAACCATCCAAAATAAGAAGTCTTCTGAATGTTTAAACATTTTTACTATTCATGAGAAACGTTTTGAATTTAGATAAATGTAGTTTCTGCGGTAGTGTTTTAAAAGGTAAGCTTTTTGTGATATGAGGTTTACTAAATTGTTTGAGGATCAACAAAAATGAAAGAACTTTAAAATTAACAGTATAGCTCTGGAAATTCTGATACATATATATATTACTAAACAATTACAAATAATAGACCTTTTTATTTATATGGGCTATTTGTCATCATAAAACTTATGAAACTTTTCAACATTGTAACCTTTTAATATTCCAAGCTTTAATTAATCAGTAAAATAACATGCGATAAAATTATAATTTAAAAGATTTCAATTGAAATAAAAGATATTATTTGAAATGATATTAGGGAATATTCATTTTTTCCACTACTTATGCCATCTCCAAAAAATCAATGCTAAAATTTTCAAACAAAAATATTTCTTGAATACATTTTTATTTAGCAAATGAGTTATTTAAAATTGTACAGATACCATATGAATATATATGTGACACATTTATCAATTCTAATAATGAACTTTTCATGATAAGCAATGTGAAATATTTTGTGAATAGTAAATTGAATGAAATGAAAATTGAAGATGTTTTTTGAATATAAAACCAAAATCAAACTGATTTTTATGACGAATCAGAAATTGATATTTTAACAATGCTTTTGCCATTCAAATCATTTTCCAATGCAGAATTCTGTGATATTCCTTTCATTTTGAATGTAAAATCATCTTTTTCAAAACCAAAATTTTCTTCGGCTCCTTCTTTTTCTTCTTTCTTTGATTCCATGTTGAAAATCACCTTTTCCAAATTTAAAAAGGGAGATTCTACCAAAAGAGAGCAGATTATTGCCAGTAACATAGATATGGCGAGATAACCAAAGCCCTGGATGATCTGAAAAAAAGAGATTTAATAGAAATTGAATATACAGGGAAAATCACTTAACACGAAATTGAGGGGACTGAAATATTTTTTCGTGTTAAGGGATATAACAAAAAAAAACCCCGTATATATATTTAGCAAAATCAAGTTTATTAGAGTACATTTTATTTACATAAATTTGTATGTATGTTTTTAATGAAAATCAATGAAACAAACCTATTCACAAGAACTAAAGAAATTTTAAACAAAATTTTCATGTTTTTTTTTTTTTTTTTGAAAAACAAAACGTTTATTGAGTTTATGGGAAATATTCGATGGCGTCCATTTTCATAAATTCCAAATTTCAGGCGTTATTTTTAATAGTTAGCAAAAACCTGCGCATGTACTTTTTATGAACAGGAGCTGCATTATTCATTTCATTTTCGTCATCAGAATGTGCATCAATGATATTTGTTGAGCTTTGAACAAACTCTAAAATGTCTTTGTCTGCCATAATTGAAGCTGTACACACATTATTATTATCTACTATAACCAATTATCCCGAAGATACTATAGGACAGCCCAATCGGGTTGGTGTTTTTCGTATTTTGGTCATTCCCAGAAGGGAATCTTTTGTGTTAAGTATTTAATTTCGAATTAAGAGAAAAAAATGCATGAAAATGCATAGTAGTTTGTCGAAACCGTTGTATTATTTTGCATTAACCAATATTTCGTTTAAGTGTTTTCGTGTTAAATGTAGTTCACTGTATAGTTAAACACACACGCGCATTACAAGATCTCTGGAACTATTAGAATTACAAGCTTGAAATTTCAGGAATTTGAACTTTTTATTGAGTACAGATACACTAAGAGCAGGTATTGAAAAAATCGACTTCTAAAAAGTGTTCCAGAGGCGTTATTGACCATTAATTCCTGATTTTGAACTAATGAACTTAAAATATTTGAAATTTGGTAAGTAGGACTCTTTTGTTGGGTAGAGTTCCACTAAGAAAGGGTTTGGTGGAAATCGACTCACTACGGGTTATGGGATGTAAGATATAAATATACTTCCGTTTTAGAAATTTAAATATTGTCCTTTTTAAATCAAGGGGCCAGGGGTATAAGATTGCTTCAAAAATTTAATGCTATAGGATTTAGATATTAATAACTTAAAAAAAACAATATTTAGTCATACAACATCATGAAATATCCTGTGAAGCAGGTGTGTAAGGGCTAGTTGAAAAAATAAAATGGCTATAAAAATTGAAGATAAGGGATAAATTAGATTAACACAATTCTGGCAATTTAGAAGCACTTTTTTTTACTAAACAGAAAATAATCTAAGAATTAATTTTTAGTAAAAAAAAATAATAATTCTTTGCATTAATAATATTTCCCCCCTCGAAATATGTGAAAGAAAACATGTACATCCTACCTCATATAAATTCTTTCTATCTAAAGCTTTGCATACTGAGGGGAATAACTATAAATTTACTCTGTATTTTAATTCCGTCTATTGCAAACAACAATTTACAATTAATATAGAATTGAATGTTTATTTACATCGTTCTGCGAAGGCATTAAGAGATGTGCTTCAAAATTTTAGACCCCGGTCGCATGATGATAGAAGTGGGCTTCAATAGAACTAGGACTCGAACCCAAGACTCGATGGAGACAATATGTTATAAGTTCATGGTAATAACCTCTCAGGTACCGGGACCATATGAATGATATAAGAAACAAATTTATCTAGTACATGAAGTAACTGTTAATTTGCTCAGTGGCCGAGTTGTAGCGTATCGCGCTTCCAAGCCACAGGTCCGAGGTTCAAACTCTGGGCTGGGCAAGGCCAATTGAGCCTTTCATCCCTTCAGTGGGTCGATAAATAAGCAACAAGCTTGCTTGCAAACTAAACACTGTGGGTTTCGCATCGGACTTACCACCTGATCGGAAGATCAGCTTATGCACCTCAGTACCCAAGATCAGAAAAATTGAGATGAGCACAGTAGGCTTTGGCCTTCACGGACTGTTGTGCCATTGAGTTACGGTTTAAGTTAATTATTAACTATTTTTCCACTATCATGTATTATATTAAACAAATGTTTTTCGAAGATGTATTCAATATCTTCTCCGAATTGTTGCATTGTGAATAATTATGTAATAAATATTCAAAACATTCACACACACACACACAATGTTTTGGATGTTTCTTATAATAATAGGTTTTGGTAAACATTAGTTCATAATCTTTCTTTGGATATCATTGATTGGGTATTTGCCTCCGCATACTTAAATATCATGCCGGTAGGGTGGCTTAGTTGGTTAGGCGCTGGCCTTGTACACCCAGATTTGCGGGTTGGACCCCGGCTCAAGTCAGTCTATTTTCATGATGAATACAATTTACAGAATTCATGTCGTAGGATTATGCGTCATGTTAAAATTCCTTAGAGTGCCTGTTTGGCTTGAATGCTCTCGAAAAGATTTAATTCATAGTAAAATTTCGCATCGTCAGAGCTCGGATGCTTCCCTTTGGAGAGGAAGCTGGGCGTCAAAATTACATTGTAGTAATTGGTATCTATATGGTGCTGCATTTTAGAGTGATATTAGTTCCCGGGGAACGTACTAGATCTGCAATGGTAATTATCAATCCGCAGCCTCATTTGTAAGGAAAAAAACTTTAAAATATCATTGAAGTTTGACTAAGTTCTTCAATAAGTAAGATTAATAAGAATTTAAATAAAAAATACAATGATATTTGTAATATTCATTTGGCATGCAAAATATTTCATTAATGTGTGAAAACACGCATGTTTTCAATATAAAAATGCTATACAAAAGAAATATATAGCTTTATTTTTTTTTACTTCTTATTTTTTTTACACGGTATTTGGCATTGGTAACTTAGTTTTAGTACTTTTTTTTATTTATGATTATTATTTTAAGTATTTATGTGTGTCTATGTGTGTGTGGAACCTAATTTGTACACTGTTTTTTCTTTCTTGTAACTGCTGATATTGGAAAATATAGAAGAAGGCAGGCTGGCCTTAAGACTACGTTTAACTCTACAGTTTTAAGTCCTAAAACTAAACGTGTGCTATTTGACACATATTCCTTATATTCATATTTATTACTTTGCTTTATTAGATTTATTATAATTTAATGAGTGATTAGTGAATATAAACATGCATACAGAGAGAGAAAGATATATATAGTATAATAAAATAAAATACTTAGTGAGAAAGTTGTATAACCTACACGGCCAAAGAAGAAAGACATTGGATTCTAAGAAACATGAGTATAGAAGATAAAGAAAGAGTCTTTGGACTAAATTGGAGACCTATTGGGATTTCTAAAGCTGTAGTTGAATTAGGCCTACGAATTAGGGTTAAGCTGCTTTATGGTACCACCTTCCCCATACAGCAGAAAATTTCGACACAATAGAAAAAAAAACAGAGCCATGTTGAAAAGTTAAGCCTATTTCTAAAACACGTGGATGATAAACCTGACAGTAAAATAAAATGAAATTATGAAAAGAGAACAATAAGGTTTCTCTCATAGAGAAGGTTATTAAGAAATATATTATACACATATATATACTTCTATAAAATCATGGGTTTTAAAAAAATTTATTCATTTTGATTATATACAGGAAATATTTGTGAAAAAGTTTATACTCACAAACTGAATATGTGAAAATTCCTGTAACGTTCTGAAATTAGCTATATAGCTAAATTGTAGTATTGGTTGGATAAGATATGTAAAAAACGTAAGTCTTCCCATCGGCACCCAAACATTCCAAGATAAAATTTTATTTATGATTCCTGAAAAAGATAAAGCATTACACATGAATGTAGTAGAATCATTAAAATGCTGTAACAATTATACATTTTATACATATATCTGATGCATAAATAATCTGAAACCGCCTCTTATATCATAGATTTAAATCAAGGCTGTCCGACCCGTGGCCCGGGGGACGCACGTGGCCCGCTTGAATAATTTTGCGGCTGCGAGATTCTTTACGACTTTACAAAATTTGACTATTTTGTGCAATATTTTTATTTAAAAAGGTTTTTTTTTTGTTTTTTTTTTTGGAAAAAATAAATTTCATGACTGTTATTATTTTATCATGTTGCTTCTGTTACAGCGAATCTCTTTTTTTTCTAAATTGAAGTTTATCAAACATAAATCGTGCTCAAATTTAACGCACGAAAATCTGCAACATCAATTACGATACGCAAATACACATGCATTAAGATCGACTTGCAAAAACTAAGTGAAAGAGTTGAGAAACAGATATCTCACTAATAAATTAAACATTATTTAATCATTGCATTATTATTATTATACTATCTATGTTTGTATACATGGGAAACAATGAAAGTAATAATAATATATCAGTCTGTTATAAATTTTCACTCCAACAAATGTTTGTAATGGATCCAAATCTAATATAAAGATATATATTTTTATATGCGGCCCGTGGAATTGTAAAGTTCTTCCGATGTGACCCGTGAGGCCATTTGGGTTGTCCACCCCTGATTTAAATAAATGAAAGTTGGAATAATGTATTGAGTGCTTCCCAAATTTTTACTTGAATCATGCAAAAGAATCAAATTTTTTTTTCTGGAAAAACTCTCTGTTGATGACATCATAATGTGTAGTGAATAGTATTTCTTCTCAAAACTTAGCATTCAATAACATGCTTCGTTAAAAATATTTAACACTGCTTGCCATATTTTTGCTGTATCAATACATTTCTAAATTTTTCTTAAAGTGAGTGGGCTTTAATTTAAATTGTAAAGACTATGCACAGTATATGTTTATACCAATATATTTTGAATGCTCGATACTACAGACATCCGTATACCGCAAACAAAATGAAATGAGAATATTTTCTAGTCGAGTAGTAATAGCTTACACATTTCATCTTCTTTAGATTTCACCAAATTCCAGGTAATAATCAATTAGTTTTTATAACATAACAATAAAATATTTTATTGCCTTTATTTCTTATATTAAAGGAATTCTAAATAATAATAATGACTCAATACACTCACATACAATGCAATAGGAAGCATTTTTTAAAAAAAAATTTTTTACATAAATGCATTTTTATTGAGTAATTTTTAGATACGCTTAAAAGGTAATTTTTATATTCTTAGAAAGGTAATTTAACTTTTCAATTAAAAAGAACTGAAAGATAGAAGTAGAAAAATATAAATAGAGTTGTTTCTGTACATAATTGATACAGATAGCATAGAATAGTGGAGCTATAAATTAAAATATTTTTGAAAAATATTATGAGGAAATATTTTTTTCTTTTTAATAAATAAATGAAATTCTTAATTTAAAATTAAGCAAAATTCTTAAATTTGTGATTTTATTTATCAGCGTGGTGTTGATTACTTTAGATACTTAAATAAGTTGAATAACAATTTTAAAATTTCTGTAATTACTCTAACGAAACTTGCATTGATGACATGCAATGAAACTTATTAACAAAATTAAATACATTGTATAGCATTAAACACGATGTATTTATTTTAATTAATAACTGAACTAATATGTATTTTGGCAGTACTTTCAGTGCATATTAAAGATGACTATTATTAGAATAATAAGATGATACTTTAAAATAAATTTTACTTTTAGACTACTAATATTTATTACGAATTATTCTATATTTATTAAAAGACAAAACTATTTAGATTCCTTTAACATCTTTTAGAATTTTTTGCTTCATTACACCTATTTTGTTTCCATTGTTTTACAATGTAACATATAAGGACTGATTTATATATTAAATATTAGTTTTTTTACGTTAATATTCTCTCTCTCTCTCTAAATGCATTAACTTTCTACTGTTCTATTAAATGATTACGATTAATTTAAAATGCTTCCGATTTGCATTGAATTTATGATTCTTTCGATTTACGATAAATTTCAGGTAAAACATTTGATATGATACGTTGAATTTTAGATTTTATGTATGTGAAAATAAAGTACAAACTAAAATAATATTACGTTACATATTTATAATTTTTCAAAGAATTGCAACTAAAATTATTTACTTTTTTTTTTGTTGTGCATTTTTATATAATTGCTTGTTTATTCTTACTACTTAAAACTTTTATTTATGTTTTAATGCTCAAGGAAATAATTAATACAAATTTACTTTAATTAAAACATTTGATTATTACTTTAAAACCGATGCATGCTGGAACTATTATTTGTTTAACATTTGATCATGGTGAACAATTTGCAATCTCTCTATCAGGGCCCATTTCCTTTTTATAAATATAAATGAAAAATAAGACTTCAGCTAAAAAACTGCAATTGTCTGAGTGTATATTAATATATATATAATAAATAAATAAATACTAAAGACTAAAATTTTTTTTGTGATGTTCATGATAAACTTAATAAAATGTGTGAGCACTCTTTAACTATTAAATACTTTTTAGAATTTTGATGCATGCATTATTATTTTAATGCTAAATTACGCAACACTAAATTACGTTGTCTTTTGCGACATCGTTAAAAATGTATACATTACCTCCATGTCCTGTAATGCAGCAGAAGGTCATCCAAGCAACTCCTGTTGTAAAAGATACTTTGTAAAACGTTGAATACATTAAACTTTCTAGTNTACTTGGTCTGTGTTTTCTGTACCAATACCCTGTAGCGAATACAACCAATCCACTAGCTAAGATGGCAAGAATCCAACCAACAACAAGAATTCTCTGAAAGACAAGGACAATAATATTATTGCGAATTTTGTGTCAAATAGTGTAAATAATTTGTATTTTAATGTGTAATGCCTTTATCTTACTCTAAATTAGATTTAATTTACGTTTAAATTGTAATATTCACAAGCAACGCCGGCCCTTAATTTATAATGGTGATTTAATGGGAACTTGGCGATAGAACCGAGTTTTGCGCTATATTTGGCGACCATTTTGGTGACCATTTTAACGACTTGGCGATCATGTTGGCGATCATTTTTGGTGAGTCCGGGACCCTTTGGATTCTTCTAGAAATTAGTAGAGAAATCCAGTAATTCCAAGACCTATGACGCAAGCGGGTCTTTTTCGAATTATCCACGAGGGATATAAATAGAGATGATCACCGAAAGTCAGTTAGTCTGGATTTTCGGCAATAAATTCTCATCGCTCTTAAAGAACTGTCTTGTTCTTTGCGCCTGATTTGCATAAAATCCTCGAACCCCGATCAACGTACATTATTTTAGTTGCGGTACACTTTTAACAATTTTAAAATTTGGCGGCACACTTACAATAAAATAAGTTTAAAAGTATTTTACTTATATGTAGTGCACTATGTAAAATAGTTTATGAATATATAATTTTCAGTGTTAAATAAAATAATATGTACGACAAAGACTACAACGTGTTTATTGAGTAAGTAATTACAAATGAATTATAAGAATTCATTTAATGTGAAATTTAAGCTACATGATTTTTAATTTTTTCGTTCATATTGGGTCACAAAAATGATAATGACACTCTCATTTCATTATCTACATTTAAAAGTTCCGATCTTTTTTTCATTTTTATATTTGTTAATGCTGAAAATTTCGAATTTACGCAAATAAGATGTAAAAAATTGTAACATTTTTACGCTTTTTGGCTATTATGTGAGATAATCGTGTCTAATTTTAATCCAAACTGAATTAATTGACTCTTCCGAATATTTTGAACTAGATTATTGCAGCAGAAAATTAGTTTTTCCTCTTCATTTAAAGTTTATTCATATACAATTGCGTCCATTTTCACAAATGGATTCGAACTCAATCAACTTTTTTTATATCCATCTGTTCGCGAAAGGATAAGTTAAATATACTATGAATACCTTTAGTTTCTTTCTATTAAAAGACCGGATGATTCAGTTCCGGATTTTATTTTTTTCACAAACAAAATTTGTGGCACATTTCAAGAATTCAGTAACACACACGAGTGTCGCGTTACAGTGGCTTAGATTCACTGCTGTATGCGTTTGATTCAATTTGTTTTCATACTATGCTTTTTTCAACCTACATCAAGCCTTCGCATTATTAGTGTCATGCAACCCAATTTATTTTATTCCATTTTATTTTATTTTATTTATTTATTTTTGCAGAATTACGGCAATATCAGGAAGTATGCATAACGATTGTACACTAGTGTATACAAAAATTGTAAATTCACGATGCATTATGTTTAAAAAGACTTACCTTAGGAATTTTGATGTCAGGTTTCATAACCAAAAGGTAACCAACGAGAATACCAATGAAATAAGGACCAGTTCGTGAAAGGAGATTAGCATAAGTATACAGGAAAAATAGGTTACCGTCTCTGAAAAAAAAACTTTAATAAGGAAAAAATAAAGCTCACAAATATTTTAAGAAAATTATTATTTT
>BMAV01017705.1:516333-533437 GCA_019973955.1 Trichonephila inaurata madagascariensis | reverse complement strand
AGGCCCCCCAGGCCTGCTAGTAAAATGAGGAAAGCATCATCTCCATATAATAACTTCTTTATTTCACTTCAATCACATAAAATCCAACATGGCGGCCCTTTGGCGCGCAACCGAGTAGAACATTAACAACCAATTCGACCAGGAATCACCAGCTAAGCCTTTTAGAGTATGCGTTCTCTTCGTCAGCCTTCGCTCCACCTTTAAATAAACTTATTTACCCACAAATCCTTACGCGATGGTAAAGAGGTCGCTCTATTTTTATTTATTACTTACTTAATTTTGAACCTAAACTTTTCAAACCTGACATATATATAATTACAATAGATTTGCGAATTCAGCTAGAATAGGAATGAAAAAATTATGATTACACCAGTGAAACATGTTTCATTGCTGAGACAGTAAACATTAACACTTTTGAAATTTTTCTACTGTGAAACGAAATATTTGATGCAGTTAGAATAGTGCAATTAAGGAAATATTGATTTTTAATAAAATAAGTTTAATAAGTAATTTGGTAAAAACTCCTCTAGCATTCCAATTCCTGCTTCCAAGTTTATAGAAATTTTGCCTTCTGTTAGTAAACTCAGTTACCCATTGGGATAGAACAGTGTTAATGTAATTTAAGAAAGTCGAAATAAAATTTAAAATAAGGAAATAAAAATTAGAGAAATTTCATTAAAATATTTACAGTTAAAAGTCTTCAAACCTTGTGATATGGTCGATCTTTGGCGACCATATCTTTGGTTTTCAGCTTGAATTAGAGGTGTGGGGTTCTCGAAATGAATCGACATTTTAGAATTCTTAATATGACTTTATTCAGAGTTTAACTTAAATTTCTAATATATTGGACAAACTTATATTAAGGGCGAATAAACCAAAACACGTAGCCGTAGCTAAAACAGATCGCGCAATTGGATCACTTATCTAAATAATTATATTATCCGCCTACTTTCAATTCTAATAATATTACGAATTCTGATATCAAATAATCTGTCCTACCTTGAATTACGCAACGGTTCAATCACTTTCATATAGGCTGTTAGGCACGCGTGCAATAGTATGCACCTTGTAGAAATGGCTAGGTATCCGTGAATCTTTGGTAGGCCGTCAAATTACACTTCTATCTTTTCCAAACAGAACTTTCTCTAAATTGCCATACTAAAACTTCTGTTCTTTTAAGGGCTATCTTATTTGCATCTACACTTGCATTTCACTTCTTAGATTTGGGTTGGAAAAGATTTGCCATTAATCTTGGCCGTCAAAGAACCCAGAGGTTATGTTACAGAAAAGACGCGTGAGCCCGTCACAACCTTAAATACTAAATTTATATTTAAAATATTGTAGTTTCGAGTTTAATTTCGAGGTCACAGTCAAATCATAATTAAAGGAAATGCATTCAGTTTAACCCTTACGCCGAAGAGTTTCTGCCGTTAGAGTCTTCCCCAAGCGTTGCATTTTGTTCGTTTACTTGAAGGCGAGTATTTTTTTTTTTTTTAAGCACTGACTGTAGAATGCTTTTTTTTTCAGAAACATGAGGTTAGTGTAGCTGTTATTATTTAACCCTAATCAAATAATAAAAAAAATAAATCATAAATGATAAATAATAAATAATAGTTTATAATAAATAATTAGTTAATCAAAATAATTAGTTCTTGAAAAGAAACTTTTTTTTTAAGAGTGCTCGCAGATTTTTTTCATAATGTACAGATTGTTGTTATTACTTGACATCTCACTCGCCTTTAGCTTTTGAAAGTCTGAAACTGTGACATCATTTCACTCAACTAAAAATGAAGTACTAATTCTCGTGAAAACTTGTGTTCAAATCTCTATCATTTATTCTAGCACTTACATCTATTAGTAAAAGAAACAGCTACTTTAGAACGCGATACACGCGTTTGTAGCGCTTAAAATAGCGCAAAATCCAGATGGACACGTGTAGCTCGTCAGTAACGCTGAGGGATAGATTGAGATGAACGAGAGCGTTTATCTAGGGTGAAAGGGTTAATAAAATACAAATGTCGCAATGAAATATTTGAAGATAGTTGCGGACGATTCGTGTTGAAGAAAAAGTATTGGTCAGATACGTACAGCGCCGATTTCAGCTGATTTCGGGGCCACAGCACAGATCTACAGGATCCCTTGGAACTGATGACGAATCGAAATTTATGACCAGAAAATCTGGTAAAGTCTAGCTTATATGGACCCTTGAATGCTAGGGGCCTCAAGCATCCAATGGATAAACCGGCACTGGATACGTAAATACAAAATATTTAATCCCAAAAGCAATAATTCACAAGCCAATTACTATTAAATTATCATAGAGAAAATGTTTCGAATAAATGAAAAATGTAATCGTCACGAGAGTATTATCATTCTGTTATTTTCTCTCTCTCTTATAATTTAAAACGGAATTTAAAATTATATGAATAAGTTTAAGGTATCCGACTATGTTCGGAACCGTGATTTTATAAAAGCGAATAAATGGATCGTTTTCATGATATTTAGTGTCACTTAGATTAGAATACATATATAAAACTGTTTTAAGGACACTTTGACAAAAGAAAATATATTTAAATACAATATTTTTTCAAAAAATTAACTTAGAATAATCTTTTTTCAAAATGTTCACCTTTTGTGAAAAATTCTTCTATTATAGTAATATTTTGCCTGTATATAGCTCAGACCTCTGTAGGGAGGCTCAACTAGAATTTTTGAAAAGTTCCCATTATTTTCAGAGTTACCACCAATTGAAATAATTATCGGTGTTTTTTCCTTAAAATTGCTCTCCTCTGTTGTCGTAAAACATGGATAAACCCACTTCTAAGTTATATATTTCAAAAATTCTAGTTGAACGTTTGTAGAGAGGTTTGAGCTATATACTTTCAAAATATTATTATAATAGAAGCATTTTTCATAAAAAGAGAACATTTTGAAAAAAGATTATTGTAAGATAATATTTTGCCAAAATATTGCATTTAAATATTTTTTTTTGGTCAAAATGTCCTTAAAACAATTTTTTACATGTATTCTAATTTAAGTGACACTAAATATCATGAAAATTATCCATTTATACGCTTTTGCAAAATCAAGGTTCCGAACGTAGTCGGATACCTTAATGTTAACTGTTATCTAAGTGAAACGAAGCTTCTGTATTCAAATGTTTAATAGAATTTCATAGAGGTTGACAGTTTCTTTGGAATGAAGAACCCATACAATGATCTTCGTCAACTATAATGTCAGAAAAAGTGTTAGCCATATGAAAAATGAATATTCTTCAGTGAATTTTTAAAATTATAAAAATAATCAATATAATTTTAATCATTTTGAACTTACCTCATAAAAAAAAAGGTGTCAACTGCTTCAGATCCATTTATAATCATTTGTGCGATTGGGTCTGTTGCAACATCATAAACATGAAATAATGTTCCTTTAAAAAATCATTTAAGATATTAAGATAAAAAAGTTGAAGTATTACTTCATATTTTCTAAAATAGCAGTTAATTGGTTACGTGTGCATTTTAAATGAATTCTCCTTTTCTCTGATAGGACATAAATATAAAAATATTTTACTTCTGACATGAAATTTCGGCAGATAAGCAGGTAACAATCAGTTAGTTGTTGTTTGCTTTTAAAATACTCTTGTTGCCGATAAATATCCTAACAAGGCCATAAGTAAATGCAAAGTGAAACATAGTTGAGGAAAATAAGGAAAAAAAACTCTGGGTACTTATGGATTGTGATGCTGTTGCTTATCTAAAGATGGTAAGACCCTGAGGAGAACAGTATGAAGAGAAAGAAGTTGATTATTTTAAAATAATACTTACTGTAATATGTTTTAAAATATCCTGCAAAGAAGTAAACATGTCCAAATATGACCCATGAAATTGTAAAAAATCTCAATCCATGAAGACATCTGAAGCTGTCGTTTGTCGTCTTCGTATTAAAGAGTCGCTTTAAATTCGATATTAATGAGAATGACGAAAAAACTCGATACACTGTAAATAAAAATGCAATTTTATAAACAGTGATCTTAAAATGAGAATAGAAAATTAAGTGACAAATCGGTAAATATTCTTTCACACACACACACACACACAAAAAAAAAAAAAAAAAAAAAAAGGAAAGGAAAGAAAAATAAACGAATCATGGTGAAGAAAGTGAATGTTTTTATTATATGTTATAAAAATTCAAAGCTCAACTATAAGCTAATGGAAAGATCAATGGTTTTTTCCAATTGCATATTGAACGTTAAGGTATCCGACTACCATCGAAACCGTCATTTTAAAAAAAGCGCATAAATGGATAATTTTCATAATATTTAGTGTCACTTAGATTAGAATACATGTATCTGTTTTAAGGACATGTATTCATATATTAGAATACATGTATCTGTTTTAAGGACATTTTGACAAAAACAAATTATTTAAATACAATATTTTGGCAAAAAAGTATCTTAGAATAATCTTTTTTCAAAATGTTCTCCTTTTCTTAAAAATGATTCTATTATTATAATATTTTGCCTGTATATAACTCAGACCTCTGTACAGAGGCTTAACTATGATTTTTGAAAAATTCACATTATTTTCAGTGTTACAGCCATTAGAAATAATTATCGTCGTTTTTTTCTTAAAATTTCTCCCCTCTGTTGTCGCAAAACATGGATAAACCCATTTCTAAGTTGTATATTTCAAAAATTCTAGCTGAGCCTCTTTTCGGTGTCTGAGCTATAGACAGGCAAAATATTATTATAATAGAAGCATTTTTCACAAAAGGAGAATATTTTAAAAATGGGTCATTCTATGTTCATTTTTTGTCAAAATATTGTACTTAAATAATTTTTTTTCTCAAAATGCCCTTAAAACAATTATATATTTGTATTCTAATCTAAGTGACACTAAATATCATGAAAGTTTTCCATTTATGCGTTTTTGCAAAATCATGGTTCCGAACGTAGTCGGATACCTTAATATCAGTAACTAATAAAACTTCAAGTTAGAGAAGCCTCTTTATATACGTTGATGTAAGAAGTGATAAAGAGACATAATTGTCTCTAGGGAAAATATTTTGCTATGCTTCAAATTTGTGATAACTGGGTGTAGTCTAATCTGGCAGTCTATCATGCCCCATACGAGATCAGTTTGTGAAAGGTTTGGTGATTTTAAGGGCCAACGAAGAGCATCAACAGTACGAAGATAGTCCAGAGTTTTATATAGGATCTTACGGGAAGTGATATTATTTTATTGAAAAATGTGTCTAGGATTTCCGGTCGTGAGAGACCGCAATATAGGCCTCATGGACAAATCGTTGAACTGTCAAAGCTGTTCGAAGAATGTTTAGAGGCTATCTATTGTAAGAGATATTACTTCATATCGTAACAACTATATGCCTCTGTAAGACGAAGGCTAATTTTGACATCTGTTCCCGACCCCTTTTACACTCGGATCTAATGATCGTCTGCAACATGGGTGGCCAACTCAAATGACTTTGTGGGCCACTTCGGAAAAATATAATCTCGTGGGACGCACATAAAAACATGTACTTTCATATCAGATTTGGAAACAAAAAACATTTATTGGAGTGAAAATTTAAAACAGAATGAATTATTGTTATTGTTTTCATTATTTTTTATGTATACAGACATAGATAATATAATAATGTTCATATATAATATAATAATGCAATGATCAAATAATGTTTAAAATATTACAGTTGCCATTTTCTTGAAAATTACGGTGTTCCTTTTGAATTGATCTTTCATTACTCATTGTTGAAATTTGATAGTGCTGTCATTCACACACGAACGATTAAGTAAACGTTGCCCTTTGTCTTACCCGTTCTGAATATTTTTTAAAACTTTAAAAAACATCTCTGACTGCTTCTTGCTTTTTGGGCACTCCAAACAGAAAAGGAGGAGGAGAAATGAAAGTCGCACACACACACAGAGAATCATGTACCATCCATAGTAAATGATATGCATAATGCAATTCGGAATTTATTAAAAAAGTAATTTATGATAGAAAAACCAAATGTAATTGATAAAACATAAATCTATTTTAATCTAAAAGACACTTATATTATCAAAAAGGATTTATTTTAAAACAAGAACAGGTAACAGGCAAATACATTGTGTATATATATAAATTTTCCCTCAATTAAATTTCAAAATGAAAAAATTTTAAAAACCTGACGTTTAAAATTTTTTTAAAGAGAGTCGGCGGGTTGCAACTTACGTACTGGCGGGCCACATGTGGCTTGTAGGCCGCGCATTGGACACCCTGGTCTACACGAAGACTAAAAAGTGGGAATCATCTCTGAATACTAATGCGATGACAATTTGTTGTCAGCCGTGATGATGGGCTATGACCTCTCAAGAAAAACTCTGGCTATATTTTAGGTTAAAGGCAGAAGACTGAAAGATCACTGTTAGAATTAATCTGTCACAGCCGTAAGATGGTGGAAGGCACCACGGGTGGTATGAGAAAACTTCAACGTGCAATTTGGTTATCGGACAATGATGACATTGGAGGATTTCGGGAAGGTCATTCAATTTTGCCTCGCATTCGTGCATCTTGGCTTTCCAAAACTTTCATTCCACAGATGAATTTCTTACGGCAAATAGTGCTGCCATCATTTTTGCACAGCCATATTCGTATGGTACACATGGATGGTTTATTTTCTCAACATGGCCAGCCAGCTTCATTTATTGACTATACAATCGTGTTTGAAGCTGTCTGTTTGGCTGTAAGGTCTTCGTTCACTTCGTTAAGAGAATTATTGCTTCTGTTGCAAAGGAACTGCTGTACTAACAATATAAAAAGATAAGCTATCCGCATATCGTCATTCTAATTATCAGACTGCTTAACTCCATCTGGGATGCTAATTTGGTACAGTAGGTCTGGTGGCCAAATTGTTGTTTATGTTCGCCAAGATAGGCGATAATATTACAATATGGTTTACTTTGATATTTTTATCGTGCAATAATGTGGTTGCCATGGAGATAACGTATATTAGTGAGTTTTTTGTTTTGGTTTTTTTTCCCGCGGGATCTCTGCTCAGCAAAAGTAACACATTGTTACAAATTTTGTGTAAGGAACGCATAAAATAGTATAAATAATTTATATCTGGAAGTGTAATACATTAATCTTACTTTCTGATGTATTTGTTTTATGTTAAAATCTTGCCCACCACCTCTCCCTTCGAAATCTAGTTTTATTATGAAATCAAAAAAAGTAGTGATTACACTGATCGAGGAATAAATTAAAAGCGGAGCGCGCACTGAGGCATGGCGTAGTCAAAACAAAAGGATTAAGGATCGCGCCAAAAAGCGCTTGGAGCGTTGCACTCCTATGTCAAATCAGTTACACCGGTGGAATTACGCAGTCTGATAATTAGGCCGACGATATGTTACCTGTTTTATTTAATACCAATTGTGCAGTACAAACAAAACGCACCCTCTATGATCAAAGTCAGTATTCGTTGACCTTGAGAATTCCTTCATTTGCAGAATAGATATAAAGAAATTTACGCGTGGTGTTTTGAGTTTATCGGATTACTTTTAAGGAGATTTTAGCTTTTTTCTACAAAATGGATTAAAGCTGTAACCTTTATATACAATTATTTTTAAAATACATTCGAAACTTACGCTTTGACTGACTACTTTCTGAATTAGAGCTCGCTTCGATCCAAGTTCCAAGGAAGACCAGACATGCCAGAATGCAAATACAAAATCTGAAAAAGGAATAAGGTAAAAGAAAAGAAATAGATGAATAAAAAAATAATAGTCCTTTTTTGTACAATATTAATCCAATTATATTTATAATATAGTAATCAAATCCTCATATAATTGGAATTATTAGAATATTATTATCAATTTCTAATCAAGGAATAAAAAAAAGCTTTGTTTAAGTTTCAGACACAATTTGTATAATTTATGTTTGATTTACCATCTTCTTCCTTTAATTATTCTTGTTGGTTGTTTTTCAAAACCTAATGACATTGGGACAATGACGACCATACTTATGACGTAACTAAACATTGACTGTAAATTGATAAAATAACGTATAAAAATATTTTATATGATTTTCCTTCATTGTACTTTTGCTAACGTAGTATTAAAAATGTAGATAAAAATTCAATCACGTTTCGCTAATTGCTACTATCTTAATTGAAACCTCTGGTTTGAATTTTATAAAATCTATAGCTTCTGTAATTTATAATATTAATCCTTGATTTTCCTTAGATTGAAAAAAAAAGAAAGAAATTTGAACCATGAAATTAATACAATAATACCTTATCATGTTCACTTAACTTTTTGATTAAGGAAATAATTGAATCTGTAAGCTTTGAGAAAGAATTTAATGAATAGGTTCATTAAATTCTGTTACACTATCTAAATGTATGTCATATTATATTTTTAGAACTTTGATAGGTAAGTAATAATTGAAATTGCTCTTAAATTGTTGTTATCAAAATTTTACTTTTTGATTGCTCTTAGCATTGTTCAATCTCTACAAGACAACGGTTATGATTCTGATGTTTTGTCCAGTTAAGGGAATCAGTTCTTTCTTTTAGTAAGGATCCTTATGTGGAGTTAGAGTTATATTTACGTTGCACCATAAAGCTGCACGAGGGCTATTGGTGACGGACCTCGTAATTTGAACCATGGTAAAGTGACGAGGATGACACCTGAGCTGGCACCCCTTTCTCCTAACTTCCACACCACGCCAACGGGAAGATGATCCTTATGTTAAAAAATACAAGCTGATGATCTATTAATTTAAACCTCTTAAAAATACCAATGTATTTTCTTTTCTTCCATTTGCACTGAAAAATGGAACAAAGATTTTAATTATCAAATTAGAACACTATAATATATTAATTTTTACTTTTCGCTACGCTATATATATTAGATTTTAATGGATCAAGATGATTGAAAAATGCGAAATGTTTTGAAAATGAAAGCATATTTAGTATAAACACGTACAACTTTTAAACATTTATGAATGGCATATTAGTTTTACGCTTTTTTAGTAAATATTCATTACCCAAATATCTATCATCCAGTAATTCGCATTAGTATAATTTTTTTAGTTAATACAGTATAGTCCCGAAAAAAACTCGGCCCCACCTTTGCATGTCGAAAAAACTGCACGTCCAGAAAAAGACCGAGCAAGACATTATGCCCGATGCAGAAATTATTGCTGCTGTGTTCCAGTTAATGAAAGATTGGCGGAAAATGATGAAGGCGTTAGCGTCGAGGACACCGTAGAAATTCCTAAAATATCCCATAAGAAGGAACTAAAGACTGTCGAAATCGACTTTCAGTGTTTTGTATAAGATGCGTCGGTATTGGACTAAATGTTCCTCAGTCGTCTTTGTGATGAAGTAGCAAAACGCAGAGTGCAGTATGGAAGACAACAGGGCATTAGACATTTCTTTAAAAAAAAGAAGCGAGTTTTTGCAAAGTCGACTTCTTAATTTTCATTGTAGACAGCTTTAAGAAAACATAAAGCATTTTTCTGATGTATGTCTGATCAGGTAAATTTCTGAATACTAAGTAATCATTAATTTCAATTTTCATGAAGTAAATGCTCTATCCATTCATAAAATACGTACTTTTTCTTCGTTTAAGGTATCCGACTACGTTCGGAATCGCGATTTTGCAAAAGCGTATAAATGGATAATATTTATGATACTTAGTGTCACTTAGATTAGAAAATGTATATAAAATTGTTTTAAGAATAGTATTACAATACAAAATTATTTAAGTACAGTATTTTGACAAAAAATGAACATAGAATGACCCATTTTCAAAATATTCTCCTTTTGTGAAAAATGCTTCTATTATAATAATATTTTGCCTGTGTATAGCTCAGACCTCTGTACAGAGGCTCAACTAGAATTTTTGAAGTATATAACTTAGAAGTAGGTTTATCCATGTTTTACGACAACTGAGGGGAGACATTTTAAGAAAAAAATGCCTATAATTATTTAAATTGGTTGTAACTCTGAAAATAATGTGAATTTTTCAAACATCATAGTTGAGCCTCTGTATAGAGGTCTGAGCCATATACAGGCAAAATATTATTATAATAGAAGCATTTTTCACAAAAGGAGAACATTTTGAAAAAAGGTTATTCTAAGTTAATTTTTTGCCGAAATACTGTATTTAAATAATTTTTTTTGTCAAAATGTCCTTAAAACAATTTTATACATGTATTCTAATCCACGTGACACTAAATATCATGAACATTATCCATTTATGCGTTTTTTTAAAATCACGGTTCCGAACGTAGTCGGATACCTTAAGAGTTTGGGGGCAATTTATTTTCTGTTGTGTTCTCAAGCAATCAATACATAAAAGTACAGTAGAATATTTTCTGAGGAAACACTCGTGCTTATTCTTTTTTAATTCCCTTCGGGATAAACCGCGGGATTTTCACGTACTCGGTCCCTCTACATTCCACATTTGGCCGAGTTTTAGGGAAAATCTACTGTACTCTCAAATATATATCATTTTAAATATTTAAATAGCACAAGAATAAAACAGATGTATTTACCATAGTAAATTGCTGTTTAAAACAACAATTTAAGATTTGATAAATTCAATTTGCATTTAAATAGCTTTCTGAGATATCGGAGAGAGGCACAATATTGGCCCACAAAAAATATTTATTTTAACATTTGTAAAAATACTAAGTAATCCAAGAAAAAAAATTATAGTTTACTCCACCAAAGAAAGAATTAATACTTACATTGCAAAAATTTGAATTTCTAGAAGAGGTCTTTCCTTATGTTTTGTTTCACAATGAGCAGTTTCAGCATCTACGTGTAACTGTTCAGCTCCTGTTGCAACAAAAACAATTTTTTTCACATTCATAAAGTGACATTTTTACAGATTAATAATATCTATTAGCAAGTTAGCTGTAAAAAGACAAATTTCTAACGGTATTTATAATTTTATAGCAAAAAATGCCATCGAATGCGTTTCACCTTTTGAACGTTTAAAGAAATTAACTTCAAAATTTTGAAACAATTAATGAAATAAAACTATGCACCTGAAAAAACATTTACCATTGAATACATTTGTACCTCTTGAGCGTTTAATGAATTTAAATTCAATATTCTTAATTATTGAAATTAAATTATACAGCGGAATATAAAACTACATATAAATATATTCAACTGAAGATCTATGAATTATAAAAGAAATTCATTGTAGCATATATAGACAAAGTCCAGAAAATTATGCAAAAATATGAAAATATTTTTACAAACCGCGAAGAACACACACACTCATACACACACAACCACTTTCAAGAAAACTCATTTATAGAATCAGAATATGAAAAAGGAGAAATACATTGTCATATTAGAATAATTTCTAAAGCTGGAGAACTGAATAAACGGCCATTAAATTTTTACAGGTTATTCTTACTCCAAAACTCCATAAAAATCTAATAAAATTCAGGCTAGCCACTATTGGATTCTAAATTATAAAACCTTTGCACAAAATATTACAAATGTAATATACAAATCATTATACACAATTTAAGTAACTAAAAGTAGATGAAAAATAGCAAATCTATGAATAAATCCAAGAAAAAAATTAGAACCACATAGTTACGAATTTTACGATTATATGCATAAATTCTCCACCGGGGAAATGTGAGAAATGTTGCCTTCAAAAAGCATGTTTAACTGTACTTTATTGTCCCTAATATCTGTTCTGGTGAGCATGTTAGTATTTGTGCTTTTGTTTAGATGCTCACTTTCTTATAAAGGGTGTATCAGTGTATCAGTACAACGGTTGCAAACGTTCAGGACAGATAGAGTACATATAAATGGCAGGAAATCACATAGGTCGGAAATGCTTTCCTGACGCGGAAGTGGTGACACAAAACCCAAGAAAGACAGTAAAAAATAAAAGGAGAAAACATGTTTATTGTCCTTTGTACAGCAAAAAAATTAAGAAAAAAAGTACATTAAATGGATAATAAGGGTGCATGTCGGGGTGATATAGATATACACCAGCCGGTCATAGGGGAATCTCGACATGACTATCAATAGCCTGCATTATGGTAACAAGATTGTTTTGTACTAGATCCAGCACAGTCTTCTCATTGTTTGGCGTTAATACTCTTCGCTTTCTTTCCTATGAGTCCACGGTGAAGGATCTGCTGCTGGACAATCTTTGGTGCAACCATGAAAAGAAGGCGTGGCTGGGAGTTTGCCTCCATTGGGTAAAGTTGGGCGCACAACCGCTGCGCAGTTCGTCCATTACAATCAGCGGCCCAGTACGTCAGTTGCATATCAGCGATCTCAGCGTTTGTTTAACGTTGCAGTACAACAGCAAAAACCCTTTGTAGGCATCCACTGTTAAGTTGCGCCATCTATCGTGTACACGAACCAAAGACTTCCAAGCATTTTTACTGTACTGAGAATAATAAACATATTTTCTTTTCTTATTCTTGTCCCATCTTTCTTGTTTTGTGTTCTCACCTGGAAAGCGTTTCCGACCATGCATTTCCATGAAATTTCCCATCGTCTTGGTATACTCTTTTTGTCCTGAAAGTTTGGAAATGCTGTACTGATGCATCCTGTATTTTTGTCAGGATATATATATATATATATATATATATATATATATATATCTGTGTGTGTGAACGAAGGAAGGAAACAGATTTTGAAATAAGTTCAAGTTAAGAAAATTGTTACCTAGAGCTAAGATCTGATTTAAATCATGATCAGTGCAGCCAGAAGGAATGCAAACTCCAAGTCGAATGGGATAACTATACATAAGATGCGCACTTTCAGTATAAAATTTCAATACTTCCTATAAACAATGTTTCAAAATATTATGAATATTTTTTTTACATGAATAAATAATACACAAATGATTTAAGAAAAAAAAATATCTGTTATATCGACGCTCTTTATTTTGAACATAATTTTTAAAACAGCAGTGAAAGGATTCATTTAAAAGAATTTCATTTATTTTCCACCACAATTTTATGCCTTAAAGAACTTCTTAGTCTATATTTTTAACCACAAAAGGATCCCCTTACAACTCTTTTGTATTATGTTTCCAAGGAAATTATATGTTTAATAGAATTACATGGGAATATTTTTAGACGTTTATCTGACATGTAGTGGTGGCCGCGGGAGCTGTAACGTCGTATCTCCCAACGGGGATCGGAGTCTTTTGTGGACACGACCTTCACACGTGCATCTTGCAGCTTTCGATGAAAGGGCTAAGGAGTGGCCGATCTTGCCACCTCTTTTGATCCCCGAAGAATCGGACCAACATACACACGTGCATCTTACAGCTATAGATAAAAGGTTGAGGCGTAGCTGACCTCGCAACCCAGTGTTTCTCAAACTGAGGGGCGTGCCCCCTAGAGGGGCGGGATAGCCCTACAAGGGGGGCGCGAGTATATCGAAAAGTCGAAAACAATTTATTTTTAAAAAAAATTATTAATTTACAGAAAGGAAACAAAAAAATAATAATAATAATACATTCTGGCATAATAAAAAATAAAATACACATTTACACTGACATAATACACTTATAAATGTATCAGTACTGTGCAATGTGTTTCATAATTAATTCAACATTACTAAATTTAGAACAAGTTTAATAATTACCATTGATCCTATGGGCATGTCCTAAAATTACATACCAAATTTAATACTTATCTCCATAATTTGTACGGTTTATAACTAAAGTCGTATTGTAGCTTTACATCAAAATGTATTATTATTGAATTCAATACATTGTTGTTATATGGTTGGGGGGAGGGGGTTGCAATGAAAATTATGACTGAAAATAGGTTCATAAGCATAGAAAGTTTGAGAATCACTGTCGCAACCCCTTTTGTGACCCCCGAGGAATCGAACTCCTCTGACCGGAGAATGAGAGAGATATGCTTTTGAACTTACTCGGGAGCGGTGGCCAAAAGGATCCCGCCTCTCACAAAATATTGGACTCTAACAATCTTTAAATAAGTTTAATAACTTCAATGTATAATTCTGTAAATAATATTCAATAGTTGTGACGTAAATAAATTCAATATTTAAATTAACCAAGATAACGCTACCGTTATTCTTTCAAACGTTACAGAGCCTAGAGGGCAAGATAACGGACTCGTGGCCAGCGTATCATACCACTGAAGACCCACCGTGTAGGGAAGCGATGCACATTAAATCTGTCGAGAGCTCAAACGTCCTCCCGTTGGTGTGGTGTGGTAGTTAAGAGAGGGGGGTGCCAGCTCAGGTGTCCTCCTCATCACTTGACCATGGTTCAAAATTGAAAGGTTCGTTGCCAAAAGCCCTTCGAGTAGCTGAACAGTGAGACGTTAATATTTACTCATTTACTCCCTGATATGTAGTGACCCATCTAGGGTATATTTATTTATTTCAGTTTTTTAAGCATTGAAGTAAGAACTGGTGCTTTTGATTCAATAGATATTCCAGATTATTATTTTATTACTATAAAATTATCTTAACATTAGGTCTTGTGGTCATGCGCAAATTTGGCAGAAAATAGCTTGTCCTTTCTTTTACTTCAATAATTATTATTGGTTCGGTTATTTATTTACTTATTTTTTCTATTTTAGAATTTCGAACCACGTTATGTTTTCTTTTAAGTTGGCCGTACTTAGCAACACCAAAACGATGAACCGAATTTTTTAAGTGACCCCCATAAACAAAAATCCAAGAGTCAAATTCCGAGATTTTTTTTCTAGAACCAAAGGATATCATTTAATTTTTTTGGTCTTGCATATTACAACTTATAAATCTTGTTTTGAATTGTTTAAATTATCTATGCATTTCATATAAATCAGTGATTCCCAAAGTGGTCTATATAGACCCCCAGAGGTCTATGACGACCTGCAAGGGGTCTACGTCAGCGAAAAAATAATTTGGGGGTCCATGAGGTGTAAATGGGGGTCTACGATAGTAGCTCTCATTAAACCAGATCGTGACTTTAATAATTTTAAAAGGAAATTTAATCAAGTGGGGAGAAATCAGACTTCCCTATTTAATAGATTTATTTACTAAATTTAATGAGGTTAATTTGCTGTTACAAGGCGACAGAATAAATTTTATTAAAACATGGACCACATTCAAGCCTTTCTTGCCAGAATTAAGCAAAAGGAGTATAATAATGGACGTCGCAAATTTTTCCAGTTTCTCAAATGTCACAGACAATCTACCAGAAAAAAAAGACGTTTTAACCTACGTCGAACATTTAAATGCCCTTATTTTAGATTTAGAAGCAAGGTTTGAGAATGTTTTGATGTCTCAGATTACAAGAATTAGGCACTAACGAAGATTTTGAAGTTAATTTTAGAAACGGATGTCAATAACTTTGGCTTTAAAAAGATATACCTGTTATTTATTCCATATTATAGAATATCTTGAGAAAGTTTTTAATTGTTTTTCCGGTTGAGGGGGAGTTACAGTGGGCTTAGAAATCTGCAAAACAAAAAAAGAAAGAAGAAAAGACTAGACACTATTAACCGAAGGGATATTTAGGGTTAAACCTGGCAAGATTGATGTCAAATGTTTGATGTCAAATTTGTTATTGCATCCCCAGATTCATCCCTCCCATTAAAAGCATTTGTTTGATGCTCAGTTATTTTATGTAATTATTAAATTTTAATTTAATTAAGTAAAAATGTCTTTCTTAAGTTTTAAACTTTATACCTTACTGCAGGTAAAAAATTTAAATCTTTTAAAGGGAGTAGCTCTCTACCTGCTGTCAAAAACATATTTAAGTTGATGAATTTGCAAAAATTTAATATTGATTAGTAGGGTCTACCCTAAGCCGAAAAACCTATCAAGGGGTCTATGAAGCAAAAAGGTTTGGGAATCTCTGATGTAAATCATTTCCTTAGTTAAATTCGCCTTTTTTTTAACAGCACCACATAGTGGATAGTAAAATTTTTTTGACCCTTCTTTTGCAAAGTCTGTTCACCAAATTGGGAGACAACCTGTACTCTCGTTTTAGATACACAATGCTGTTTATAGGGAAATTGAATTATAAAACTTGAATATATATATATATATATTTTATAAGATATAATTATGAGTAAAAACTCTAGGTCTCTTCATGTTTTGCAAATAAGCAACTTCCTCTTGCAAATGTAGACATAATCTTCCTCTCAGTTTACTTTATTTGATTTAAAAGTGCATGAATTTTAAATTCAGTGTAAAACGAATCCCTTTATGTGACGTTTTATATGAATTTTCTGAAATCACTAAATTAATTAATTATGTTTTAAAATTCGAATTAATACAAAATGTTTTTATTTTCTTTTGTAAAAATACTTAAGAGATGATTTATAAATCTGTTGTTCAATGATAAAACAATGTGTATAGATGTTCTTCTAACATTTAACATATCAATGCATTAGAACAAATACTTTTGTGGTATTACTTACTGTTCCAGTAAAATTCTCTAATTCAGTCACACGATCGTAAAAGTTGTACCTTTTCTTCTTGGGGGGAAC
Source organism: Trichonephila inaurata madagascariensis (assembly GCA_019973955.1). Classification (NCBI taxonomy): domain Eukaryota; kingdom Metazoa; phylum Arthropoda; class Arachnida; order Araneae; family Nephilidae; genus Trichonephila; species Trichonephila inaurata. The sequence goes on along the minus strand of BMAV01017705.1, from coordinate 516,920 downwards.
ACGAAATCTAATTTCGACTAAACAGTATTGGCCTTCAAATAGAACATCATCTTTCTTTTTCGGATGAGGAACCACTGTCTCTACACACTGGTCGAATTCTCCGAGAGAAGTCAATGTCCCACTCAAAGTTCCATCTATGGATTTTCCTGTTGAGTCTACGACTAGAAGTATAAATATAATAAGCAAATGTAGTTTGAAGAATGTAGATTCAAAAGATCAATATATATTTCATGAATACTGGATTTTATTAACATATTCTATGATACTATAATGTACTATGTGTATGAATTGTAACATTGATATGCATTTTTGAGCCTTGGGCCTTTCAGGAACCAAGGATTCAGTTTTATCTTTTTTTAAAGTTTTTAAAATTGCTTAACCTTTATGCATTTAGTCTCTTAACACTTACCCTAAACCAGGGATGTTGAACCTTTTTGAGATGTGGATCAAATTTTTTTCATATATATATATATATATATATATATATTTGTACTAGCTCGTGGGTCACTAATGCCCATTTGCACCAGAATTAAGTTTAAAATTTTTTTTAACTCAGTATTTTTAAAACTAAACATCTTCAAAATTCA
>BMAV01017705.1:487693-500066 GCA_019973955.1 Trichonephila inaurata madagascariensis | reverse complement strand
TATACATAAACAAAATACTCAACTTTGGGAAATTTAATCCGTTAGAGCTAATTAATTAATTAAAGATATTCAACTGTAAAATTAATTATATACACTGTTCATTTAAAATAAATAGTTAAATCGTTTTCTAAGGTCTTCATTAATAGACAAAAAAAAATAAGATGCTTAAATTTTGACATTAACTATTTTTTCGGCACAAAAATGATAATCTTCGAAGTCCGCTGAAAACGCTGTCAGAGGGAAACGTAATTTCTGCTATAAAACTACACTGCTGGCCACAGTAAATGCAAAACTAAGAAAGACAAGAGATAGCACAACAAAATTTATTTTGTAGATAACATGTTGACCAAGTATCAAATGATTAAATTTATAGACATCTGTGAAGTGTGGTTCCTGCCAGAATCAGTAGCCAGAGTAGCCGCCATTGTTGGAAATCACCGCTGCCACACGCCTCGGCATTGATTCAAAGAGACTTTGGATGTGTTCTTGGGGTACAGCAGACCATGCAGCTTCCACACGTTGCCAAAGTTGATCTGGTTTGGCAGCTGGGAGTGTAATCTGAGTTAATCGTTGTGCAACCATGGACCACATGTTTTCTATCGGTGAAAGATCCGGAGAGCGAGCCGGCCAGGGAAGCAATTCAATCTGGTGATTGACGAAGAACCTTTGGACAATGTGTGCCACGTGTGGTCGCGCATTATCCTGTTGAAATATGGCTGTGGCGAAACCCTGAAGGTAAGGAAGGACAACTGGCTCCAACACCTCAGAGATGTACCGGCAATGCATACTAGAGGAGTGTGAGAGTGATATCCAATACCGCCCCACACCATAATACCCGTTGAAGGACCAGTGAGGCGGTGAATAACGCAGCTGTTCAGCATCCTCTCTCCACGGTGTCTCCAGACTCGAATCCGACCATCGTGGTGTTGCAGAGAGATGCGTGACTCTTGAGTAAAGACAACTTCATTCCATTCTGCCACCCACATCCTTCTTTCATAGCACCATTGGCAGTGGAGACGTCTGTGGTTCTGCGTCAAGGGTAGACCATTCAATGGATGTTTTGCGGACAGACCACTCTGCTGTAAACGGCGTCGAATGGTATGCGCAGACACTGAATGCTGTGTTATGGTTCGTGATGTGACTGAGCGATCCGTCACTGCCATGCGCACAATTTGCCTGTCCTCACGTGAAGTGGTGCACTGAGGTGGATGCGATCGACCACGTCGGTCTGTCTTACCCTCCTGCATCCAACGGTTACATATCCGCATTACAGTTGTTTGGTTTCGTCCAACACCACTACCGATTTTCCTGAAAGATAATCCACAATCTCGGTAGGCCACTATCCTTCCTCTGTCAAACTCGGATACTTGATCAAAAGCTGATCTCTGTTTTCTACGAGACATAACTGATCATTATTTGAGAAAACCACAAGAAAAACAGAATTGCCGAACTTGAAATCGTCGAAACCTGCAAGCCCTAAATAGCGCTTTGAGGTGGCGCCACAGGCGCGCGTGATGTGTGTCTGCGCTGAAATTCTAATCATTTGCATGTATCACCTCCGCTAATGCATGTTGTAAATTTCATGTAATTTGCATGCTTCCTTCAGGGTGTTGCCTTTACGGCGGCCAGCAGTGTATTTGCCTTCCCCGCTGAAATACTCATCATAGAACCCGTGCTGCCGTATATCTTGGTAGATTAGATTTCAAAGAATATTCCAGCTAAGTATCGCGTCAAAATATTCGCAAAAAAATTTATTCTATGTTCTTTTAAATTGAGAGGTACTTATAAGTACCGTCGATAAATAAAGGGTTAAGCTAATCGAAGGTTATTGCTTGTATGTTATTTCTCTTTTCACTTCTTTATATCTTTCGTAGCAATTTAGTTAAATTTAAAAACGTTAATATATATAAGGGGTTGAAGACGATACTATTGTTAACTGAAATTTGGTGATATTGATGTGGCAACAGTAGTCGAAGGGTCTCGAACTCGTGGCAAGCGATGTCGCTTCGCGAGTTCGAAACTTAGTGTCATTCAAAAACCGCCTTGCACAGGGGTTGATGCACGTAAATTCTGTCGAAGTTCAAAGTCCTCCCGTTGGCGAGGTGTGGAAATTTGAAGATGGGGTTTCAGTTCTGATGTCGTCCTCTTTACTTCCGTCGCTAATAGTCTTTACGTTTCTTCAAAGTGTAATGTAAAATCAAATAAAATCAAATGCGAATCTTAAAGAAAGCCTTTCATTTCTGTAATGATGAATTCATATATCATCATTATCCCACTGTAATGAGGAATAATTATTAATGATTGAATACGCAAACCACAGGTCCGAGTTCTATTCCCGTGGTCGGCAAGGTCAACTCAGCTTTTCATCCCTACTGCAGTGAGTCGATAAATGAGTACCAAGCTTTCTTGAGGACTTAAATACTGGGGGTCTGACTTCGGACTGACCATCTAATCGGGACATCTGCTCATGCTTCTCAGCGCCCAATGGTCACGTATACTGGGATGAGCATAGTAGGCCCTGGACATAATGGGCTGTTGAGCCACTGAGTTTGAGTTTATTGCTTTCAAGATTTATTGGGTATTTCTTTATATTACTAAAACTACTCATATTCTCATTTTTATCTATTATTTTTTCATTTCGTTATCTGTTGTAATTGTCTTCTGCCTCCATTCTTTTATATAACCACTATTTCCTATTCAAAATATGTGTTCATACAACTTGAAAATGTATTTCGGATTTCGATCAAAATCATTTGAATCGCAAGAAAAATCAGTCTTTTAACCAACTGTTTGAAAAGTACAGAACTTTTGTGTAAAATTAATTATCATATTTTGTGTAAATACAGGTTTTTTTTCATAATTCTCTCCAAGGTTTCGTAGAGATATACTAAAAAAAAAATTAAAGCAAATACAGCAAAAAAGAACAAATGATAGAATACAGAAAAATTCAAATTTTATTTATATATTTTTGCGGGTGTTCTATATGTGAATCCTTAACCACACGGCATACATTAATGAGATATTCCAGTTCTTGCCACTCTCTACTCAACATGGTACTATCAACGTTGTTGACAACTCGCGTTATCCTTTTCTTGATGTCCGCGTGATATCCGAAAGCTTGATCTTTTACAGAAGACTTTAGTTTTCACCCTCTTTGCCGAATGATGTAGCAGAATTGAAAGAAAGAATTACAGGTGTTGTCGATAACTTTGATAATACCAAGTTGAGTAGGAACAGATTTATTCTATTGCTGTATAAAAAAACCATTTAAAATGTGTAAACAAAACTAATTTTTTCTGTATTCTATCATATGTTCTTTTTTTATGTATTCGTATTAGTTTTATTACTGCAGCTCCCCGAATCCTTGGAAGAAAATATGAATAACACTGTATTTCAGTAACTCTGTTTAAGATTTTGGTGAAGTTAGAAAATAAATATGTTTTGGCGTCCACACTGCTCTATTATATTTTACTTCCTTCAGTGCAGTCAAGCGTGGAAGTGTATGAAATGAAGGAAAAAAGTGATCTGCTGAAGAACGTGTACAAAAAGAACGATTGTCGATTTCGAAAAGAAAGATAACTCTATAATCTTATAATTGTAAAATATTTACTATCTTTCACGAGGTTGGGATGAACAAATTCTTCGTCATCGCTCTTTCCCTTCCTTTGAGATGATAAGCATAACTCCTTTGCAAGCGCCTTCACAAGTTTCTTTCGCAAGATATTCATGTAGGAGTTATCAAATCGAATGAAGAAAGTCTGAAGTATTTATTACTACAGACTCTACAATGGTGTAATATTTTGTATTCAAAAAAAGTTTTCAAAGCAGTAATTTTCATTTTGTAAATGGTTTACATAAAAACTGTTTTCTTCGGGAAACTGCCTTCGTTCTGTATCTTTTGTAGAATTATTTTAATTTTTGTAACATGATTTCTTTCTCTTTTCCTAAATTCTTCATCGTTTAAAAAGGCCAAACAAATAAAAACCTGTGGGGTTATTTCTTATGTTTTCAATTAAATATTATGTGATGTTGTGAACTTTGTTTGCTGAGGTACAAGGCTCTTATTCTTGATTAAAATTTTACTATTAACGTAGCAGGTTGACTATAAATTTAAATGCAATTTTAACAGCGGAGGAAATAAGACAATAACTATACATACTTTTTGTCTAACCGTATACAAGCATGCACCTGAAACAGAGAGTATTTAATCGGTTACTAATTGGAATATTCAGTGCGCCTCTGTAAGCATTGATACGTTCTACTGTCTTGAAATTATATCTATTTTGTTACTTAGGCATATGTGTGTTTTGCGTATATTTTATTTTAATGAAAATAAACAAATTTCTATCTTTGTTGATGATTGAATTGATGATGCTTATGCAAAATGCAAATTAAAGGAATAAATAATTAATGTTTTCAATGACTTGTCAAATTTATCCTTACTTTTTCATTTAAATGAGATTACATTTCAAGAGAACTAATTTAAATGCAAAAATGGAAAAATATATTTAAAAAATTACAAGTAAAATTTACATTTATTTTATGAAAAAAAATCAGACTTCTGAACAAATATGGGAGTTAGTTTACCCGATTAAGGTAAACTTAATCTCTTAACTTCAGAATAAATGCTGTTAATTAGAATAAACAAGAACACGTATATAGGAAATTTTTTTAATCTTTATCATTATGTGAACATATACAATAAATAATTATATACAAAACAAGTATGAGATTAACTATATACACAACGAACATGTTATACTAAAGTTTGCTATCGTAAACCTTATTGTAATTTTCATTTATCTCATTTTCATGCATTGTTTTGTTTAAATCTCCGTTAACTTTTACAGATATTTCATCATTTTGGAAAGCATGATTCACACCGTTCTCATAACAAGTCTTATCTAATCCACCATTGCTTTGAAGTGATAATTCGCCATTTTGAAATCCGTTGACTTTTGCTACGTTGATGTTTTCGATCTTCTTCTCTCCTCTTCTAAATAGTATTTTCTCCATGGCTACAAATGGTGATTCAATTAAGAACATGGCAACAAATGCTAGCAGAGAAGAAATGCTAAGATATCCAAAGTATTCAATGATCTGAAAGAATAGGAGTTATCATGAACAACAATTATATAAGTGTTTAACGATATCATTCCATAACATCGGGGGAAAAAAACTAGTTTTTTAAACATGGGTTTTCTTTCAAACTTCACAATTTGCGTAACATAATATTTTATACCTTAAATTTGAAGAGCGAAAGAGACCGTTGAGTCAAATTGAATTTATTCAACAGATAGTTTAATTTGTTGGTTTCAATATTCAATTGTTTCGCGTAGTAAACAATTGGAATTATGAGTAAAACTAAATTCCGTAAATAATTAGTCTTAGTTTTTATTAGTTATAATTAAATTATCGTATTGTCATCCAAAACAATTGTATATAAAAAATTTCATCTCAATTGAGCGCTTTAAAATGTGAGGAAAAATCTTTAATAAAGTTTTGACCCAATTCGCCACCATGGTCACCAAATTTGGTAGCCAAAAATAATGTCAACGTAGTTGCATCAGTAAATGCTTAAGTAATTAGTTTTAATCGATTCATATTTATTAATTATATTTAAGATATCTTATTGTCAACGAAAACACAATCGTGTTTAGAAAATTGAGTGCTTTAAAATGGGAGAAAACAAGTAATATATATATATAAAAATTAGGTCAGTTCCTATTTAGGTCAACAAAGAAATTTTTATTTTAGTACCTTTCATAAATAATTGCAATTAATATAAACATGTATGTATATATGACAGAATCACAATATAAAGTGGCAAAATAGAAAGCGAATTTCTTTGTAATAATCAATGTATACTGTCGCCATCTATTGCCTTCATTCGGAACAAATTTAATTTTTTACTCCCATGTAAAACTAAAATTGATTAATTAAATTTAATTAATGAATTAATATTTGGAAAAACTGTATTAACATCAAGTGTCATCCACGACAAATTTAAAAAATGTATTTGAACTTGAGTGGATGAAAAAAAGTATCTTATTAAGGATTGAAAATGGGAACAAGATATATATACATATATAGGGAGAGAGCGAACTAATAGTAGAGGAAAAAGCTTTTAAAGTTTTGACCCAGACATAGTTACAATGTGAGTGGAAGAAAACCCATTGAAAACAAGTCGCATTCCACTTACGAAAAAAATGTGAGAGACATCATGAACTTTTTTGAAGTTAGCAATGAAGACGTTTTGCAGGTATGGATGGATGAGGTATATAAGAAATGTGAGCTTACTAAGTGGTACCCAAAGTTTCCATGACAAAAAGTCATTTATAAAGCCTGAAAAATAAATTTATGCAAACTTTATTTGATAAATATAAACAAATTAATAGTGTGTATGCTATAAGGCTAGTTAAATTGCTAAGATACGTAAATTAAATTTAGAACTCCATTCTAAGTGCTATCCATTTCAGATTATAATCAACACAATAACTTGACATTTTGATAAAAGAATTTTAAATTCGAATATGTTTATGGTGCACTTCGCACGAATAATGATTAATAATTATTATTAATAATTTTTTATTTATTTATAATTATTATTGATTGATTAAATAAGAAATTATTGTTCCTAAAAAAACTTATCCTATTACAAATGAATATAATGAATTAAGACAGATATTTTATTTATATATTTGGTAAGTATTATTGTGCAAAAAATAATAAATTGTACTGCATTTTTTGTTTATTTCTACTAATGCAATTTTTTTTCTATGTCTTTTCAGAAGAATTTTTTTTTCTCACATATATCAAAAATTTAAAAGAAAAAAAAAATCCCCGTTCAAATATAAATAAGATGTAGTTATGATTTTCTGAAGACATTTGAGATTTTTTTTAGCACCATATTCGCTAAAATACCAGTTATCAAAAATACTGGTTTTTTACGTAGTGTTTACAGTAATTTTCTGTGCCAAAAATTACCCTAATTTTTAATATACTTTAGATACATTTTTAAAATATACTCCTCGCTAACGTGCGAGGCTTTAGAAAGAGAAACTTAACATTTGTAAAGTCGTGTTAAATTTAAATAAAGGGTGTATTCGTGTAAAAGAAGTTCAACATTTCATACATTGAGTCCGATTTTTTATTCTGATATTTATACAGTTATTAAAAAATTCCAGATATATATCATTAACAGGATTTCTAAGAATGTTTCTGTTATTACCAGTATATGATTTTATCAGTCATATAATTTAAAAAGTGCAAGACTTGAATGAGAATATTCATTTATTTTCCAAGACATTTTTGATGCGTTTTAATTAATTTTTTTTTTTGATTACTTGAAAATTTTTTTATTTTCATGAAAGGAATTAATTAACTCACCTCCACGTCCTGTCATGCAGCAAAATGTCATCCACGCAATTCCAGAAGTAAATGCTATTTTATAAAGAGAAGCGTAGATTACAAGTTGCAAAGTGCTGGGGTAGTACACTTTAAACCAAGCACTTGTAATGAATATGACACATCCACAAGCTCCAGATGAGACACACCAACAGATCACTTGTAATTTCTAAGAGAAACGAATAGCATATATTAAACAAGATTTAATTAAAAATGGAAGCAAAAATAAATGAAATAAATTTTTTAAGAAATGATAATAAAATTGTATTTAAAATATCTTTTAATGCCGTTTATTATCTTTTACCTCAATTATTATTTAATTTAATTTTTTTTTAATGTCATTTGTTGTCTATAAATTCGTTTGCACATAACATAACCATCAAGTTTAGAATCAAATTCACACACACACAAATGCATATTTTTGTGCTTAAAGCAGTGCTTCTCAAAGTTTCATTATACGCGACCCAATATTCAATCAAAATTTTCATCGCGCCCCCCTCATACAATGTATTGAATTCAATAATACTATACTTCGATGCTAAAACTGCGATATGACTTTAAACTCTTAGGTGCCACCAGCGTATATAAACGTTTCGCTCAGTCAAAACGATAATTTCCCCGGACGTATATATATACGCCTTTCCGAAATACAATCTTTTCTGTGCACTGCTATCCATAAAATTATTCCGAAGGCTTGGAATACAATACATGGACCTGGACAATATTTGTGAAGGATTTTCTTATTTCAGATTATTTGCTTCTTTATTCCTTCCCGCCCCAATACATCACATACGTGCACCTACGTGGAAAACGGTCCGCATTGGGAAGCGAATCACAAAACTTTTAATCTGCAGTAAATTCAGTAAATTGACAGTTCTTTAATATTTTTTATTTTCAACTTCTCAATATGCTCGCACCCCCTTCGTACAGTTACCAAGGGGGCGCGCCCCACACTTTGAGAAACGCTGGCTTAAAGGTATATAATGTAAGAAATAATTTTACTCATTTCAGCCATTTCAAAAATTAAACTGTTTGCACTAAAAATCATATTAAAGAAACAAATAAGCATAGGAAAAAATAATATTTGTTTGTAAAAAATATGTTAATTGCATTACAAAGGAATCGTAAAAAAAAAGTATTTTTAGTATATGAAGCTTGTAAAGAAAAATTCATTTTAACTCAGAAAATGTTTTCATTGAAAATAATAAATTGTATTAAACTTTATTAAAACTTAACACTTGTTTTTTTTTTTATTTCATTTCTTTGTTAAATGTGTAAGAAATTAAATAAATTAAACAAAATATATTTTGTTCTGTATTTAAGTTGAAACCGCAGAATAAAAAAATCAGGTACTTACGTATTATCGCAACCTATTGGCGACATTATATGAAACAATGCACGTGATTGCCAATTGAGCGCATACGACACATGCGTAATTGGGGTTGCCAACTTGGCGAGTTATCTTGAATATTGGCGATTGTTGCGATAATACTTAGGTACCAAAAATCATACTCGTTCCCATTAAATGAAAAAACAGTGATAACGAATCTAATTGAATAAATAAAAAACTTTAAAATAATTTAATCTTTTATCTTCATAAAAAAGTTGTTTGTAATTCTTTTAATTTATCTCTCTGAATTCGAATGCTTTTTAAACGTTTTTAAAAACATTTTCAATTTCAAACAAAACTTAAGATAACTAAAACAGTAAGTAATATTTCTTGACACATTACATATTATATTCAAAATACTTGAAGTATAGCTTTAGAAGTAAGTAGAAATCATAAAACAAATTACATATAAAATTTTCATAATATGTATACCTTTATTAATAGATAAATGGTTTGTAATCTTTGTGAGTCTTCTACCGGATGAATTATTAATATAAGAAAATTTTGAGCCTATTATATTACTTATATTCATAAGAAATCTTTAATTATTTTGAAGTTCCTAATTTGAATCACAAATTCATTATTAAAAATATTTTGTAAAAATGTACATTATTCAATATACGTAGAATTTATATACAAGAAATACTATTGTAAGTTAACATTCATGATAATAATTTGATTTTAGAAAAAAAAATGCATTTTAGTGAAAGGAAATCCTTTTACGCTTTTTAAAATTTATTAAGTCGTAGATGTTTAAAGGCATATATTTTATTAAACATTTAACATCTGATTATTTTCATAAAATTACGAATATTACAAAAAATTCAATTATAAAAAGGAAAAATCTAAAATTATTTTGAAAAGCTGAATAACAATATCCAAAAAAGTATAATGCCATCTGAAAAAATCTTTAAATATTTTAAAACAACATATATATAATTTATTAAATAAACTTTGTTGCAAAGATGAATACTACTGAAAAATATTACAAACTTATGAGATCTATTACCTTAGAAACTTGGATATCTGGGTATTTTATCATCATGTAGCCAAACAAAATTCCTATAAAATACGGTCCTGCTCTTGAAAGTGTGTTGGCATAGGTGTAGAAAAAGAATAGCTGTCTGTCGCTAGAATTTAAGAGAATAATCATCAATAAAGTATTATAGAATAATCATCAAATAGGATTCTTCTCATACAGAAGCAAATCTTCAAGCAGATATACAATCGTACAAAAAATAAAGAAAAATGCATACTTAAGTATTATCTCAACAATCGTCAACGTTCAAGATAATTCGCCAAGTTGGCAACCCCAATTACGCATGTGTCGTATGTGCTCAATTGGCAATCACGTGCATCGTTTCCTATTATGTCGCCAATAGGTTGTGATAATACGTAAGTGCCTAATTTTTTTATTCTGCGGTTTCAACTTAAATACAATACAAAATATATTTTGTTTAATTTATTGCACATTTAACAAAGAAGTTAAATAAAAAAAAATAAGTGTTAAGTTTTAATAAAGTTTAATACAATTTATTATTTTCAGTGAAAATATTTTGTGAGTTAAAATGAATTTTTCTTTACAAGTTCCATATGCTAAGTACCAAAAAATGCTTGAAATCATTTCAGCAAACTTCATCACAAATGGATGGAATTGTTGTCAATATGAATAGCCGAAAAGATTAAAAATTCAAATGTACATCAAGTTATCCGACTACGTTCGGAACCGTGATTTTAAAAAGGCGCATAAATGGATAATTTTCATAATATTTAGTGTCACTTAGATTAGAATACATGTATAAAATTGTTTTAAGGACATTTTGACAAAAAATGATTTAAATACAATATATTTCGGCTAAAAATTAACATAGAATAACCTTTTTTCAAAATGTTCTCCTTTTGTGAAACATGCTTCTATTATAATAATATTTTGCCTGTATATAGCTCAGACCTCTGTACAGAGGCTCAACTGTGATTTTTAAAAAATTCGCATTATTTTCAGAGTTACAATCATTTGAAATAATTAATGGCGTTTTTTTCTTAAAATTTCTCCCCTCTGTTGTCGTAATCGTAAAACATGGATAAACCCACTTCTAAGTTATATAATTCAAAAATTTTAGTTGAGCCTCTGCGCAGAGGTCTACGCTATATACAGGCAAAATATTATTATAATAGAAGCACTTTTCACAAAAGGAGAATATTTTGAAAATGGGTCACTCTATGTTCATTTTTTGTCAAAATATTGTACTAAAATAATTTTTTATTGTAATACTATTCTTAAAACAATTTTATATACATTTTCTAATCTAAGTGACACTTAATATCATAAATATTATCCATTTATACGCTTTTGAAAAATCACGGTTCCGAACGTAGTCGGATACCTTAACTAATGAACGTTTTCCAAACAAATATGTCATTTTTCAATAATTAAATTTCCAAACAAATATGTCGTTTTTCAATAATTAAGTTTCGAAATGCATTTAATACCTTACATTTCAAAATTTTATTCGAATCAAACAACAGCTTTCTAGAGGTATATTCAACTAACTAATAGGAAGCCACAAACTATATTTCTTTGTACTGGGACGTTTGGGAAATTTAATGGTAGGGTGAGAGTAAAAAAATTAAATATAATTGATTTATTTACATAACAGCCACTAATTACAAAAAAAACCCATTTACATTGAAGTTATTTATAATATTGATTATTTAATTAGTTCAGAATATATTATTTGTAAGGAAGGAGACAACACAACCGTTCTCTTTTGGTGTTTTCCACGGACTCTCCTTCCCCTCCATGGTCTTGGGTTGGGATTGGTTTCTTTCCAACACCTCGAATTACACTAAGAATTTACGGCTCGAACGTACGTCCAGCTGTTGGGTTTCTCACGGCCATCGGTTTCGGCGTAATGTCAGATCAAAAGACCCCGCAATATTTGGGGTGGCATGTATGAATGAGAATGCTGTTATTCTATCCACAAAAAAAGCCGATTTTTCAGCTGTGTGCCGTAAAAACGTCACAGAGCTGAAACGTCACAGATTTATCCCCAAAACATTTAACTTTTTTCAATTATATAATTTTTCGACAAAACCCACTTCAAATATTTTAAATTCTCTTTAATATTTTATTATTTTATACTTCATTTTTTTTAATATTAAAAGGCCTTTTTCTTAAAAAAATGATACTGTTTGCTTAAAAATATACATGCTGTTCAATTTCCCCGTTTTTGAACATTGGGCGGTAAGAGAATATATAGTTAAAAATTATAATATTTAAAAATTCTCAACTTAACCACCTTAAAAAATTCAACTTAGAAGACCCCAGTCCTCTGACTGGGGTCTTCTAAGTTGAATTTTTTAAGGTGTTGGTATTTTTATACCTCAGAATATACTCCAAATTATTGCAGATAATTTCAAAGAATTTCTGAGTAAAGAAATCCTAAAAATGTCTTGAAAAATTTGAAATATTGCTATTCACTTTTAAATAACTGAATATGATAATCCAGATTCTCAAAATGATGTTTAATTTTTCAATTCCTATATATTTTTAAACTGGTGAAAGGATTTTCCATA
>BMAV01017705.1:472854-487683 GCA_019973955.1 Trichonephila inaurata madagascariensis | reverse complement strand
AGTTTAATTTTGCTTAATTAATTAGTTTGTTGAAAGGACTTGTATCAAATAAATAGTTGGAAAATTACCTTAAGAAAGCCAATAGTACTAAAATCGATACGAGATATAGTTGCATATCAACTGAAACATACCATGTATGCAGCATGCACTGTAAGGAGAAAAATTCTATGTGTTAACAGTTGTAATAAGAGGTATAAAAATATATTTCACTAATTAACCAGATATTATAACATATTTAAATATGTTCGTTTGAAATTTAAAGGATATTATTCCTGAAATATATTTTATGCCGAACGTAACCGGTCTTGATAAAGGCTAATAAATAATTCGTAAATTATTTATCGCATATAATCTTTACTCTTCATATGTCTTTGATATTTATAATTTTTTTCAAAAGCATTTGTGCGGTTATTAAAAAAACTGTGTGTGTTGACGTTTTATTTCTAGATAATTTACAATTACTTTGACCTTACTTCATTGTTTAAAAGATGGCATTGAAAAAGGAATATAAATACCTTTTAAGGATGGAAATTTGATCTCAATTTATTTGACTCGTCAGTAAGTTGGAGTAATTCTTTTAATAAAGAAAATGAGTAGGGAAACCTATCCAGTTGCTATGAACGAAAGATCTTAGATTTTTCTTTGTTCATATTCCTTGATCATGATTATAAGTATGATATAACTATTAATCCAATCTAAAAATTTAACATAACCGCAAAAATTCAAGTCCATCAATAAAACTATCAAATTAACTTTTTGACTGGGAGATCCTTGACAAAATTCTGACTCAGCCCCTTAAATCAAAGATAACTCGATTGGATTGCTGGCACTTGATAATTTGAGTGTGTGACTTTGTACCGTTTTAAGTATTAAAGAATTATATTGTTATAAATTTGACTTTTCCCCCTCTCCTCTTTTGTCAGCATTTTAATAAAAAGGGATAATTCAAATAGTTTCTGATCCACTTCTTTTTTGTTGTTGTTGTTTCTCTTTTCCTCTTTTCTAAACAGATTTATTATGTTAAGTATCATCATATTTATAATTGTAATATATTTCTAATTTCTGTATTATATTTTTTAATACTCCCTAGCACGGCATGTTGTGCTAAAACAAAGATAGGATTATATCTTTTCTAAATACAGCAAAACCAAGCCCAGTCCAACGGATGGAGAGGGGATTTTTTTCCCCTTAATACAAAATTTAGTCGATAAGATACTCTTTTCCCTGTCCATTCCGTTCCCTGGCCAACGTCCTTCTCCATTACAAATATCCTCCCCCCTTACAGATTCGGAGAGAAGGGCTCCAAACACTCAATAATCTACCGCCAACAGTTGCCCGTCACTATAACAATAATAAAAGTATTCAAAGAAGAATTAAGATGTAGTTTTGCATCTAGAATCATTCAATTACTTTCTTGTAAAAGCGTGGAGAAAAAATCCCATTTGTTGACAATATGTAATTTCGGTCGGCTTATTGTATACCTTTTTAAAAAGTAAGAAGAAACAATTGTTTTCCATTTAAATTACCAAAAGTGTATTTCAATCGTTAATTTTTTTAAAAAATAAAAAAAAAAGGCCTTTTGTTAAAAATTTTTATTGATGCGTAATAAATGTTTTTACATAACAGTACGGCATGCATTTAAATGTTTTTAAATTTCTTTGTTCATTTTTTATGATTAAAAGTTCACGACTAGCGCTATTATAAAATAATTCTATAGTTAAGAACTTATTTATCCTATTTACTTCACACATTTTATTATAATAGTGCAACATACTTCATACTCAAACAGCTTCAATACAAATTTGAATATCAGCTAAAATATTACATTAAGTTGAATACATATTTACCATGTCTCTCATGTGGTAGTAGTTATTGATGAAAAGAATATTTCTCCACCAATATTGGAAGCAAGGATAAATAGAGTCTACCATCGTTTCATGAAACATGGGACCAGATCCCATCAAAGGAACAAGACATCCGAAAAGGATTACAAAGTAGTAAACTGGCATAATTCTGGAAAAGAGTGATTTATTATACGTCATATACAATTAAATATATCAACAAACATAAAAGTGAAATATTTATTAAACGAATTTATTACTCTAAAGTAAAAATAAAAAAAATGTAAACTTTTTTTTTTCAACCCTAGGAAATCACCCTATGATCGTTTTTCCAAGAGGATTGCTCAAATGTTACAGCTTAAAAACGAGTACCAAACACGACTGCAAACAAAAGGATGGCTTTAGTATGTCCATTGGTATGGTCAGTAATTGTATGAATATGTTATTATGTCTAAAAAATAGGTAAATAGATAGAAGATTGCTCATAAATGTCGTAAAAATAGAACAAGGGTTATTAGTAATTAGTAATAGGACTCGTAGAATTTAACTCCAGTCAAGTGTCGAGGATGACACCTGAGTTAGCACACCACCTTTCTAATTTCCTCATCATTCCCACCCGAGGACATGAATCTAAGATAGATTAAACAATCGCTGGTAGGATTACATGACTTTGCGACGATTTTTTTTATATGTTTGGTCTACAATGGAACCAAAAGATTTGCAGCATGCGGCACAACTTTAATGCCATAAACACGAGCCGGAGACTGTGACTACTAAGCTATCATGACACATGTATAAGTAGAATAAAATAAATTAATAATTTACTCGGTAAAAATATATAAATGTAGTTAGTGAAAATTGAGCCCTGCTGATTTCTTTAGAATAAAAATTTTATAATAAAATCCGTGTTTATTTGAAGTAAAGGTCTCCCAGCCAGTATGGTGGCTATGACCCTCGGCTTGTAACCGAGTGGGTTCGGGGTCGAATCCCGAGTAAGACATGGTTGTATCTTCTTCGGGAAAGAAGTCGGTCTTTCGCCTGTGATGGATTCCCTTCTCGAAAGGAAAGAAGCGCACCCCTCCTTGTTATATGCTTGGATCATCATCTGTAATAAATGTGTATATTTTTCTGTTCTTCACTTGTATTTCATATGTTCCCAGGATAAAAAACACTCGACATCATCAACAACATTTGAAGGAAAAAAGTATTCGGAAAAAAACATAATGTTCATGATATTTAGTTATTGGCGATGCAATAATGTATTATGATGTTTTATTAGTAAGCACGAAGGACATGAAAATGTAAAAGGACTTTTGCAATTTCTATTTCCAAGGTTTTGCAACAGCGCTAGTATCCAGCACTGAATGAGGGTTATTTGGCAACACTTTTATACAAGGTGTCCCTCGTAGTCGTTGGAATGTAGCAGACTGATAAACACGGCATTTCCATTATTGATCTGTGCCAAGGAGGAAAGGAGAGTAATGATTAGCTTTTTGTTAGTGGAAGGTGTGAAACCTACTAGCCATCTTTTCCTCCACTATATCTTCAACTACTTGCACATTGTCCTCAGTGGTTGATGTCGATAGACTACCCAATCATTCGTCGTCACATGAAGAAGTTTTTCCCTGTTTAAAAAGATCTATCTATTTGTAGATCTTGCTTCGCGATAAGCAGCTGTCACCATACTGCGCATGCAAGCAACAGACAATTTCCAGTTTCCACACCTTCCACAAACAAAAGTGAATCACTACCCTTCTTTCCTCCTTAGTGTAAATCGACAATGTAGCTGCCATGTTGAACAGACTGCCACACTCCAACGACTACGAGGGTAGTTGAATACTACGTTGCATAGAAGTGTTGCAGATCACCCCTCATTCAGGGCTGTTATCAAACCTTGGAAAGAGAAATTGCAAAATACCTTTTTAACCTCCCTTGTATAATATTACAACTACACAAAAATGGTAGTATAAATTTCAAAATAATGAATACATCAAGGTGTGTGGGATAAAAAAGTATTCAGAGTTGGAATGTATTTAAATCTATCCAAAGAATTTTTATTTCATAGATGCAAATCGACGCTAAATATTATTTTCGGCACATCTTCAAATCGTTGCATTGGTGGAAAAAATTGTTGGTGTTATCTATTAAATATTTCTTTGAGTTAAAATTATATTTTTCTGAATAAATTTTTATTCCAAGCAATTCATTTCTCCTCAAAAAAAACCTCAGAATTTATTTGGAGCAATATTTATTGTTTATTTTTATAACAATGTTTTATAAAGATGCCGGAGATGTTTGGCGTGGTTGGTTTGTAGCTGGCCTTCTGCAGCTAGGGTTGTGTGGGTTCGACTCTGGCCCAAGTCAGAGGATTTTCATGATGCAGAAAATTGACAGCGGCCATGCCGTATAATCATACGGCATGTAAAAGATCCATAGAGTGTCTGTTTGGCTTGTGTGCTTTCGGCAAAATTAAATCCTAGTACAGGTTCGCATCACATCAGAGCTCAGGTGCATTCCTCTGATGAGAAAACTGGGCCTCAAAATTACCTGCGAAGCTTGGTATCCGCCTATATGGTCCCGAACTAAAAATTCCAGCTCCGGGGGAATGTACTAGGTCTGCAATGGTAAAACACCAATCCGCAGCCCAATAGAAATTTGTTTCATAAGATGCGAAAACCCAATTAAATATTTTATCTGATTTTAAAAGCACGTAATACAATAATTCAGGTAACATAATATACGCTTAAGTTATTCGTGATTTTTGCAACTCTATTAAAAGGAATTCAGTGAAGAAGACAAAGTAATTCATAATAATTTAATAAAAAGCGTTTATCACACACAACAAAATAAAATTTATTATAACTTAAGTAGTAAAATTAAAATATGCGTACAAATATTCACGAAAAATAAAGTTTAATACGAGTTGAAATTGAACGTGACTAAAACTTTCCCTTCTATTATACTAAATGTAAGTGCCTCAATTGAAAAAAGTGCGCATTAAAACTTCTAGAATAGACATAATAAAGTCTCAGCGATTCAACAGTGATATGAATGAAAAAGAACTAGAAAAGAGATTATGAGTATCTCCATTTTTATACAATTTCACAAACTTGGACACATTTTTTAAGAAAAGTGACCAAGTTCCAAGTAAGAAAAATGATTTAATGTCAGGCAATATTAAACAAATTATTTTGTTAACATTTAGTAAAAGCTCAACTCTATACCTCAATAATTACACACTTACCTCCATAATCTGTGTAGTATGAAACCTCCAATATCAAATCTTTTCTTATCTATTTTGACATGTTTTATTGTAAAGTAAGACAGAAGCATTCCCCTGAAAATCAAATCAAAAATTAAGTGCTAAGAAAGTATACTTTTAAATTCAATACATCGCGTTTGCATGCGCAAACACTGACAATATATATTTATAATTACCCTCTATTTCAGTGTTTTTTAAGAGGAATTTTCTTTAATTCGTGATGATCTTGTAACCTATCAAGACATCGTATAGTATTTAATGATTTTTATTTACCAGGTTAAAAGTAAATTCAATTTTAATTGCAGTTTGATTTCTTAAAAACAAGTGCCTTGTCGACAAATTTTGTGATGAAATGAAGCAATATTGCATCAGCCGCCAGGCCCGAACATTCAGTGTGCCAAGACTACGAAATCATGTGAGTAAAAAATATCCTCGAAACTTTCGTGTAACAACATATAAGCTGAGATCCTTTAGATGAACAGAAAGACGCTTTGTTCCGTCGTAAGCTTTGCGTGTGTGCTTCGATGCCTTTATGTATAAGTGTGTATGCTTATATTTGAATAATTTACAGTCATGAATCATAAATAAATTCATTTTTGTAATCAACATGTCAAGCAGTAAATATTTGAAAGCATTATTCCAACAAATTTAGAAAATTTTGACGAAAAACGCTGTATATATCAGGTTACGAAAAAAAAAATTTTTTAAAAAATGGACAACTTATATAACGATTGTTTTAGAAGAGTGCTTTTAATTTAACTTAGTAGTTTTGGTTATTTTAAGTTCCCCCTTTTTATTCACAAGCTAATTTGTAGATAAACATGTTTAAAAAGCTTAATGTTTGGTACAAATTTTATTTTATTCTGACAAAAGCCTTAGGACAAATTTTATTTTAAAAACAAATAATTGTGAACACGAGAGAGAAGGATGCGGTTGTACAATAAATTGTCACACATGTTACTGACTGATAATCGACACAATGCAATTATTGTTATAGACAAATAACAAAAGTAGGCATAATATAACGCAAGTGGCTTAGTTTCAATGCGAGTACATCGCTAAAAAAGTATTGTTAACGATGTATAATAATCTATTTTACTAGATTCGTTTGAGCTACCCAGATGGTTCAGTGATGTTGACTGCTAAACCGTAAGACCTGGTTTCGAATCCTAGAGAAGAAAAGCATGTATAGTGCCTGAGTGGCATGGGGATACTCTAAATCAGGGATGGTCAACCCAGGGGCCACATGTGGCCCACCTTGAATAATTTTGCGACCCGAGAAATTCATTACAACTTTACAAAATACGATTATTTCATGCAATATTTTTGCTTTTAGTGCAGTGTTTTGTGACAAATAAGTCCCATAACTGTTTCTTTTTTATCACATTACCTCTGTTTTTATACATACTTAGAAGTGGGCAGTATTATGTTGCAGCATTTCAAAAATTTTCCAAATTAAGAGGTCTGACACAAAAAGTTGTGAGCGCTTTTGAAGTAAAACTTAAACCTGCGAACCGTTGGTTTCCAAAAATTAATTTATCAAACATAAATCTCGCTCAAATTTAACGGATGAAAACTTGCAACATCAATTACGATGTATATACACACGCATTGAGATTGACTTGCAAAAAAAAAATAAGTGATAGAGTTGAGAAACAATTATCTCACTAATTAAACGAATTAAATATTATTTGATCATGGCATAATTATTATTATATTATCTCTGTTAGTATAAATGAAAAATAATGAAAACAATAATGACAATTCATTTTGTTTCAAATTTTCACTTCAATAAATGTTTGTTATGGGTCCAAATCTGATATAAATATGTATATTTTTATATGCGGACGCGGGATTATAATGTTTATCCGAAGTGACCCTCAAGGTCATTTGGGTTGTCCACCCCTGCTTTAAATATTTGCTAAGGCGTAGGTCATCTTGAGAAGGTAGGGGAAGAAGAGTGGGAGTCTCCCGGATCATCCCCTGGATGTTCTTCTCAAAATTGGGAAGGGTGGAGGACGGAGTAAAATCGTACTGTCATATGCAAGTGCTCAAAACTACAGCTAATGATAGACGTAACCTAGCTCCACTTTTCACAATGAATTTCCTATTGTCAAATGAGTGCGATAAGCAACAATTAGGTTTTTTTGGAAATTTAATTTTAATAGCTAAAATACCTTAGTGTGAAATGCATTCCTCCTCCCTTTTAGTTAAAATATTCTTCCTTTTTATTATATTTTTAATTTTTTGGATTGCCTTTTATTAATGACAGTTTATTTTGTAAAAACTATTGTTAATAAATAATCTAACAAATATCGTAGTTATTTTTAATTTTTAAGAAAAGTGCACGAAACGTTTAATGCGGGATTAATTTGTTTTATGTTCTGATGAAGAAAGCTTTGTTTGAAATCCAAAATCACAGATGTCATCACAACCATTATTGATACTCCTCTTCCTCAACAAGAGAACTGCGAAGAATAAACTGTTGTAATAAACTATTATATTTTTTACGTTTTATCTCATTATACAATATTTGACTTTATTCTTTGCTATTTTCCTTAACTGAGCATAAATTATATTTCCTTTTTCCTTATACCTTAACTAATAGTTATGAAAGTATTACAGTAACTTACCTAAATTATAAGTAATCTTTTTGATACTTTCAAAGATACAAAAATCAAGCAAGTACTTCAAATAATTTAAATAATTCAAATAATGCAAATTGTGTTTCCCCACTGTTTTTTTACATGAAAAGAATTGAGTCGTCAAAGAGTATGAAAACCTGACAAGTACATATCTGAGTTTGAAATAGGAAGAATTGGGGTTTTTAAGAATTACAAGTTATTCTTGCTAGAATTCGGTCTCTTGTTAAACGAAATCAAGGAATAGTAGTGTGGTTATAAAATCGCTGGGTGTAGGAAAAACGGATCGACTGACGAGAAGGATTGCACAGGATTCGTCCATCACCGAGCGTTAGGTTAGACATGTTGTTAGCGGGACAAGGATGTATTTCACCACAATAATAAGAACCTTGCACACAATGAATGATCTGTGTCAGTCCGTACCATTCGATGTAGTCTGCATCAGAGAGCTCTATTTCAGTAAAGCTTCCATTTCTCCAGTTACCACGATCTGTAATGGACATTAAAGTCCTTTACATATACTCCACTACAGGAGTATAAAATTGCAATCGTGTATTTATTGAATGCAAAACATAGACTCAGCATTATCTTTTTAGACGAATTATATGATTCTTTCAACAATCAGGATGCAATGATGTTCATATCCAAAATTTTAGCACAGCAAAGAGATTGCGTAATTCTTGCCCACCATTCCCGTCTTCAGCTAATATTATGGTTGGGATGCCATTTAAGCTTATTGTCTCATTTTCTCTAGTACGCATTGCCGGTACACTCAACAGCCAATGCTACGTTTTTGAAGTTTTAGAACGTGTAGTAGCTCTTTATTTTTTTGTATGCGTCCAGGTCTCAGTAGGATGTGTGCCATATGTAATGCCGCATATGACACATGACGTTCAACAATTCCTCATTACCTCCCCAGGTTACACTGCATCCTTCAATACTCATATGCATGGAGTCCATGATTTGCTAACGGAACATACAATCCTTAGCTATGTCAGACGAATTTTCGTAATGTGTGGAAGAACTAAACATAAACTGACACGTACCGCCAAATACATCTAAGTCATTTTTTTTTCAAAGCAAGACGAATTGCAATAATTATTTCCAGCAATAGAGTATAAATACAAATCATATATTCATATATTTTAGGTATGGAATAATAGACAGAAGAACTTTTAAATGACTAATATTATTCTAAAACAAATTACACATAACTATCATTATATTATTAGGAAATAACGCAAGGTTTAACATTCATAACTAAGTCATTAAAGTTCTAACTGCCATCATTAAATTGATTTCACTTTAAATATGTGACTTTTTTTTTTTTTGCTATTAAACTTACCCCATAAATAAGAAAGTATCAACACACTCGGACCCATTTGTCATCATTTGTGTGAAGGTCTCAGATGCAAAGGCATAAGAACGGAATAACATACCTTAAAATAAATAAATATAATAAGTTTTGATTCTGAATATATTTATATGTATGACAATGACAAAATATTTTACACAATACATTTCCAGAACATAAAATAGTAAGTAATGAAATATAATATGATTGAAGGGATTTTTTTTTATTTGCGAAGTGATTACTTAAATAATTGGGAGCATATTTAAAAATTATAATTTCTTCTGTGCCTCTTTAAGGTTCCAAAGGTTAAAAAATGTTCCAAATTCTAAAAAAGGTTCAAATAATTTATAAATTATACGGATTTTTTTTTTTACAGTTTTGTTTGAGTGTAATTTTTGTAGACATTTTGTATAGCTGTATATTGAACAATGCAATACAGGCTACTTTATGTAAAAGTCTTAATCATGCACCATGCAGATTAATGCATCATATACAGCTTATAATATCAACATTGAATTATGCAATGGTATCATTAATAAACGAAAAGTACAGAAATTAATCGAAAAGTTTTACAATAAGAATAGGAGTGAAATAATAAAGTTCAATGGAGGCCACTCATCTTTGTTACTAACGATACTTCGAGTAGTAGTGGAGGCTGATTCCTATCAAAGTCATCACTCATAGCGATGTTATAAGTGTGTTGCTTAATTGATTGTTTATTAACGTCAAATTTCAAAGCAATTCAAAGAAAAGTGGTGACGGACCTCGCGTAATTTTTAAGTCCTCCCGAATGACGTAGATGGCACTTTACTGGCGGCACACTCTACAAACTTCCAAACGTGAGAACTTTGGAACTTGACAGATTTAATACTCTTCAGCCTCCTTACACAGGTCTGTAGTGGTACCAAGACTTGAATCTATGACTCAACAGAAATAATGCCGAAACCTAATTCTAGACCTTGATCACTCGGTAACCAAAACAAATCAGAGTGTATTACACAACCTCTTGTAAACATTTTAAGAACATGGTAAAAGATTATAAAATTTAATAAATGTTCCATAGTATTGAGTCCCATGTTAATTCAGAGAAAATTCATGGTGAACTGACAACACATTTATGGTGGCAGTATAATGGTCTATAGGAAAATATGATAGTCTATACGAATAATATGTCTATATTATTCAAATTTAAGGCAAGTGCAAATTATAACAGCAGGGTCAAACTGTCATAAAATTGAGAAAATGCATTGAAAATTGCTCCAATTGGACCCTGTGTTAACCAATAGACATGAATCTATTATCTTCCATAATAATGCACGGAACTACATGGTCCAAAATACCTTTATAAAATACCTTTATTAATACCTTTATTAATAATAACAATTATTTGGCTAATCTTTCATACTCACCTAATTTTCTGCTTAATTTTCACCTAATTCTTTTTTATTTGGCTATTTGAAATGGTACCTAAGAAATATAACCTTTCATAATTGGACTATAACCGAAATGTCTTTTATAAGTCTGTGTCCTTTCTAAGCCCTGGCTTTTTTGAAAGAGCAATTTATTTGTGGACAGGTGTTTGCTTAAACGAATAGTGTATATTTTGATTAATATAAAATAATCATTTAAATTTAAAATTCCTTTATTTCTTTTTCTTTATATTATCCGACATTTAATATTAAACAACTTAGTAGATAAAGAGCGCTTTCTCAAAACATGGAAACAATTTATAAGGACAAATTTTATTTAAGGATTCATTCAGAATGGTAAATTTTTTAAGGAATTTCTTCTTCAAAAAAATGTTCTACAAATACAAATCTTACTATTTTGAAACCTATGTTACAAATTTAAATGAAAATTTATAATTTTGATTGTGTTTTCGAATTTTTGAAACGCTTCAGTAATATACTATAAATTAATTTTTAAAAGGAATACTAATATTTTATTTCAAATCTATACACATGAGTTGTACTACAAAGTGATAATTTTATTCCTCATCATGGAAACACCTGTGGTTACAAAATTTCTTTTAAAAATGTCCTTAATTATCCAAAAAACATGATTAATTATCAATTAAGGACATATTTCCTACTGAAAAGTTAGCGTTTTCAAGAATCGATGTAAAACAAAAGAAAGGAAGACTATCAACAAGGGAGTTGGATAACGTTAAAAATAACTTTAGGTTAATTGGTGTAAACCATTGGAGGGCTATTGTGTCGAAAAGGGCCAGATGGAGAAGACTGCGAGACAGTCTCGGCCTAAAACAGGCTGTAGAGCTTAAAAAGAAGAAGAATTAAATAACTCACTAAAATACTTACGAAAACGGGATAAAAAACAGCCCGGATAGAAGTAGGTATGGGCCAGGACAACCCACGTAATGGTCAGGAATCTAATTCCATGAAGACATTTAAAACTATCCATCGATGTCTTTGTACTCGTCAACTTATTGAAATTAGTTATCACAGAGAAAGACAGGAGGATTCGGAACCCTAGTTCTAGAGAGAAAAACATATTAAGTTCAATAATAATTTAAACGAGTTTGTACTAGACATTTTACTAGAAGAAAAATTCTTTATGATTTAATATACTATGACATCTGTATAGTTAAAATATTTATTATGCTACAAAACTTTTTAGGAAAATAAATTGAAGGTGTATACATACACATTTGTAATCATATCAAAGGCTTTGAATGATATTGCATTTTAAGGAAAATGATAGTTCTTACAAATTAAATGATTTTATTTAAATAATACTTACGTGTATAAGTTATATTTTTTGATTTGGAACGCTTTTCTAAGAACGTACCAAGAAGAACGAGAGTACCCAGAAAACAACTGATGACACTAGGAAAAAAAGTTCGAGATTATTTTCATTCATCGGAACATTATTGAAATGAAGATGTAAAATATTAATCTTTTAAGACTATAGAATTTTACGATTATAATGTACTAGAATTGATCTTCAAGATTATGTTATACAGTGTGGTCCCGAATTCATGGTACAAACTTTAAGGGTAGGTACAGGGCATTGTAACAATTATTTATTATATAGGAATGTATGGGCACAAGTGACCCAGGATGCGTTCGTAGCACAGTTCTACCGTTACCATTTCCACTGCCGTACATGTAATGCGTATCTGCTTTTTCGGCATACGTAAAATCTTCCACTGTAGACCTCAGCACAACTGCGAATGGCGCTTTCCGCTATTGAGATGCATCATGTTGAACGACGGCGAGACATCTACTACCTCCTACCGGCAACGCAACCAACCGATAACTCCATTTCTCTTTTCATTTAATTTCCCTGTTTGCGCCTCATCGCGTCTCTTGCGCCCATACATTCCTACACAACAACTGATTGTTACAATGCCCTGTACCTACCCTTGAAGTTTGTACGATGAATTCGGGACCACCCTGAATAAGATAGAACTTGGATACTTCCACCATTTAATGTTTATGTAATCAACTGGGTTTTAAAAAAAAAAAAAAAAACTTGTTTAAAAAGTATTCCTTAACATTCATTTTCAAAAAAAAAAAGTCCTAAATGAAATAATTTGTAACAAGAATTTATATTCATCGGAGTTATATATTAAATATTGTGTTTTATATAAATTAGGATTTTAACCAATCACAAATTATAATATATTATTATGTATGGTTTTAATAAGTCACTTATGCTTTAGTACTTCTCAATGAAACATATTTTTTTTCAAACCAAGTCAATAAAAAAAGCTTCTGAACTTTTTTATTCATTGATAGGTCAAAACCCTTGAGACAAATATTATGGAATGATTATAATTTACTTTTATCAAATTCTATTAATTATCACCTGAAAATGAAACATTTTGTAAACCGAAGGAGATCTTCATGATATCTCATTCAAATTAGAAGATATGTAATAGTCACATTAGTGTACTTAATGTCATTACTTACATTGCACCCATCTGACCCGCTGTGAAATGGATTTCATCATTTTTGATTTCACAACTGACGACTTCGACCATTAAGGGAACTTTTTTAGCCTCTGGAAAAGATAATATACTCATTATGCAATTTTTTTTTTTTTGTATATATTAACAATTGTTTTTCTTGGTGAATGTGGGTTTTATTTATTCAAAAAAATATTACCAGACAGCAATACTTGACTTAGATCATCTTTGGAACACCCAGATGGAATGCAAAGTCCTAATGTAAGCGGTACAAGGTAATGCATGTGAGCATTGTTTCTCATCAGAGTGGTAAATTCCTGTAAGAAATAAAAATATATTAATAAAAACAAGGGAATTTCACAGTTTTTATTTAATCGTGTTTTCAAATATAAACTGTATAGTTTAAGAAAAGTATATTTTAGTTTTAGGGTGTAAATAGTGGGTTAATTTTTTTTAATTTTTTGTCACTTTTTTATTTATATAAAACGTTGTAAATTTATTTTGAAATCTTTTTTCACTTAATTAACCATATTTTACATCATAGTTAACACACATATATATTATTCTATTAATTTTCTTTATAATTTCTCATTTCTAATATATTCAAGATTCAAAACAAAATTTTTTAAAAAAAATTGTTTTAATTTTAAAAATATTTTGTTTTTTTCTCTAATGTTTTTATTTTTGTCCGGATATTTTCTTTTAGCTCTATTTTTTTTATTTCTCTGCATTAAGTCACAAGGTGGCGCCACAGATTAAATAATTTTAAATGTGTTTTAGTACAGTGATCCGCAACCTTTTTATTGCTGCGGACCGGTCAACTTTTGATAATTTTACCGCGGCCCGCTGAGGGTGGGACACGTTGACTGTTTATATTTTACATTGTTTTGATTGAACAATTTTAATTTAGTTACATTTAAATATGCCTTCAGAAAAAAATATAGTTACACCAAAAATGAATAAAAGTGGTTTAACGTGGAATATAAAGTGATTTCCGTGGAAAGTTGCTCAAATCCGAGCAATAGTTTAATGTTCTTCAGGCTGCCCGGCACCATTTGATCCACGGACCGGTATCGGTCCGCGGACCGGGGGTTGCGGATCACTGTTTTAGTATATCTCTTTCATATGCTTGTGCTTTAGTCTTTTACTTTGAATATTTTCAAAAAACTTTTTTTTTTTTTGGTTTTCAAGCGTCCGATGGGATAATTACAGTTGATTTTAAATATTTATGAATTTTTATTTTTATACGTTGCTGCTCTAAGATAGTTCCTTTTGACGGGAAGTTATGATAGCGAGGTAATGTGCCTGTACTAACATATATTCATATATATTTCATATCTTCTACTTTACGAAAGCAGAATCAAGTAAAATTGAGAGGACAAATTGCAGTTGAAGGGCGGCTGACCTGAAAACAGTGTTTAAACTTGCATATTTAAAACATAGTTTGAAAATAAATTTATTTCATTTTCATTAATAGGTTCAATTAACTTGTTGACGATTTAACTTGTTCATGCCATTCGCAAGTTGACTATTTTAGAAATAATTATAAATTCGTTTTCTGCTGCAAGATTAATCATGGGAGGGGGGGGGGGCATTAAGTTGGCTTTAAAAAAATTACATCTTTTTAATTGTAAGTAATTAAAAATATAATGAAGATTTCCAATATGAAACGCTATTGGTTTATATGTTAAAAAATTTTATAACTATAACAAAGCTAAATATTTTAAAATTTCCATTACGCTACCTTTAAAGTATAATTCTAATAAAAAAATTTGACTAAAATGTATATATATATATAT
>BMAV01017705.1:370950-472754 GCA_019973955.1 Trichonephila inaurata madagascariensis | reverse complement strand
TTTTTTTTTGCCATAAAGAAAGTAGAAATTTTTTGCTATATTTGTTGATTTTTTCAATGCCACTCGATCAGTGTCAGATCGAGGATTTATTAGTCTTCTTTTTAATTTATTTACTGCTATATATATATAAAAGATATCTATACAATAAATCTCTGCAAAAGTTACAAATCCCTTATTTGCATTTTGTTCTTTAATTTTAATTTATTTTCTGTTCTATTATAGTCTGAAAATATTACACTTCAACTTCATTTGGGGGATATAAACATGTTTCGTCGATTAAACGTGTTCTAATTTGGGCCTTTAGTAATGTATTTAAAGATGTCATGACGGCGGGTAGTCCAGATCAAATGAATTTATTGAAGATACCACACAGGACAAAACGTATTCAAAGACACTAGCCGGAAGGAAACACACAAAAAATGGAGACAAGAAAAGAGCACGTATCCTGTTAGGACTCCGTTTTACATGTGAGAGGGTAACAGATTTTCCCTATAAATTTCCCCAGAGTGATTATGGAGAAATTAAAAAACTCGAACAATTGTATTATACATCAGTTGAAAATTTAATTATTTTATGTTAAGATGTTTATGATATGTTTACAATGTTAACTGTTTCTAGTTTTGCTTCTAGCATTTTATGCATCAGAAATTATACTGTTTCAAGTGTTTTCAAAGTAAAAACAAAATAGTAATAAACGAATACTTACTCACTGACCACACAAAGAAAGCAATTGCAAATATTTGTAAAATGTCTTGAAAGGAGATGAAGGTTGAAAGAAATGAATGCTCCCAGCCCACCAAACTACAAACTACAAATATTTGTACTAACATAAACAATAATAACAAACCAAGATTTGCTGCTTTAAAATAAATCTAAAAATGCATGCAATGCTCTTATTCTGTAGAGGTATGTGACTTATTGCAAGATGTTTTGTAGAGACCTGAGTGAAAATTATTTTACCCGCATTCATTTGTTAGTACCCTTGAGCTTAAGTAAAAAACTGCTACAAAGAAAAGCCTATTTGCTGTAGAAAATGTGGAAAAAAAGATGTCTGGTTCAAAAATTCAAGGGAAAAAAGTTCGCTTAAGTATGTTATGAAAATTGCTGATTTTTCACTGGATAATTAAAAACAAGTATATTAATGAAACAATGTTAAAGTAAACTCACCGTATTATCAGGGAATTGCTTTACGCCTTACATATTCAAAGGAAATTCTATTTCTTTACTCTTATGACTTTCAAAGAGTAAATCATTGCTTCAAGGCAATGCCACCACAGTCGTTTTTTAAAAACTATATCATTTCTTTTCTTAAAAATATGGAAAAATTGACAAAAGTATTGTTTATGCACCCTTTCAGCATATAAAGTTCCTCAACGTTTCATCCCTGAACTATTATGCTTTCGGTCTGCTGAAAAGAGTTCTGTCAAAGTGCAAAACCAACATGTGTGATGGACTATAGCAGATAGTGAAACAGTAACGGGAGAGAACAATACTAACAGAAATTTTACGAAAGACAGAAACGTTTTAAGGCAGGAGTCAACTGAACTTGAAACCATGGCGGAAGAGTCTCTTCTGTTTTTTGATTCGGCCTCAGTAGGATCATGATTCGAATAATTTTAAATGTCAAAAGTTAATCCTGGATATATATTTTCCGAAAAACTGGGAATTTCGAACTGCATCCAAACTGGTAATGGTGGCAAGACTGTATTACCATGCCACGTCCGTCATTTATGTCTAGGTCTACCACCATACATCATCATTACTTTAGTCCAATGTTTCCCAAAGTGTGGTACATGTACCCTTAGGGGTACGGAAACATTTTGGTAAGGGTGCGCGTTGCACCGGAGTTTGGTGGGATATGCAAACATCTTGCGTGAAATACATCTTGCCATTTCCAACTTCATATTTATGTAATGAAGCTTTTTAAGCATTTGTAGACATTAAGGTATCCGACTACGTTCGGAACCGTGATTTTAAAAAGGCGCTTAAATGGATAATTTTCATGACATTTAGTGTGACTCAGATTAGAATACATGTATAAAATTGTTTTAAGGACATTTTGACAAAAACAAATTATTTAAATACAATATTTTGGCGAAAAAATTGACTTAGAATAATCTTTTTTCAAAATATTCTCCGTTTATAAAAAATGCTTCTAAAATAATAACATTTTGCTTATATAAAGTAAAGACTTCTCTCCAGAGAGTCTGAACTAGGATTTCTGAAAAATTCATATTATTTTCAGAGTTACCACCAATTGAAATAATTATCGGCGTTTTTTTCTTAAAATTGCTCCCCTCTGTTGTAGTAAAATGTGAATAAACCCACTTCTAAGTTATATATTTCAAAAATTCTAGTTGAGCCTCTGCTATTTACAGGCAAAATATTATTATAATCGAAGTATTTTTCACAAAAGGAGAATATTTTGAAAATTGATCATTCTATGTGCATTTTTTATTGTAATACTATTCTTAAAACAATTTTATATACATTTTCTAATCTAAGTGACACTAAATATCATAAATATTATCCATTTATACGCTTTTGCAAAATCACGGTTCCCAACGTAGTCGGATACCTAAAGTAAAAAAAAAACAAACAAAAAAAAAACAGACTATTGGACGTGGACCGCATCTCAAATTACAAGTAACAACCAGAGAACCAAATTATGACGAGCTATCATCTCAGCACAAACCCTTTTATCCTTCTCATTAATCCAAGTAAATGTTATTTATAATATTTATAATATAACTTTTGTTTATATTTTATTATGAATAATTTTATTTCCCTTTTCTTATTATTTTGTGTATATCACAAATAAATAAATATATTTTGATTGTTATTAAAATACATCCTTTTTTTTTGATGAGGGATACTCGCGTTTTGAAAACTATTGAAGAGGTACACATCTGTCAAAAGTTTGGAAAACACTGCTTTAATCGAAATGAGACAGTCGGCTGAGTCGGTTTGTGCATAGGTTTGTGAGGCTGTGAGTCACTCACATTTATTTATTACAGAGTACTGTTTATACGGCACAATGTGTTATATATACTGTCTACTTAAAAGAGTCGAAGGTGTGTACTACTTTTGTATAGGGACTCAGGGCCTCAGGACATCACTGACGACAGGTCTTTCTATTATGGAAAACAAGAAAAGAAACAAGGTCATTCAAATGGAATATTAAAAAGGGATTCGAAATCGTTCTAAAAGGCCTGAAAGCTTTTTGTATGGGAAAATACTTATTCTCATATTCGTAATAAACTTTTATATATATTTACAAGAAAATGACGTAAAATATGTAAATAACTTCAATTATTAAGGCATCCGACTACCCTAAAATCATGATTTTTTTTAATTGATAAATTTTTTATGCTTTTATTTTATAGGCCATCTTATTAGCATAATAAAAATACCAAGTTTTTTATTTTCCATTCTCTAGAACAAAAACTACAAGTGTTTTAGTAAAAGCAGATGCCATAAATTTACACAAGATGCCAAACTTTCAAATGCATTTTACTCGAAATGTGTTTTTTTCGAAAAGCTCAAACGAGGGCAGCGATTGCTAAAAAAGTTTTAAAAATAATTTACTAAAATTTTTTGTGCATGTTTCGAATAATAGTATAAGTGTTTTGACCTTCATATTTATCAATCACTGTTTTATTTCAAAATTTACAGTCCTTTATGTGAATACAATCACTGTTTTTTTAAGCAATTTCATATAACCCATAAGATAAAGTGCTCCAGTTTTTGGAAAAATTAAAATATCTCTTATCCTGAAGGTCATTTCAAACATGAATAACAAAGTAACCCATCAAAATTCAAAAATTGAGAATTTGTTCATAAAATTTTTGTACAGAGCCGGCCCCGTTTATGTAATTTTTTGTACATTTTTACCAGTTTTTTCCCAGTTTAATAATAATAATTTATTTTTATGTTTTCAATTTTAGGATTTTTTGCTTAAAATATACTAAATAAATCTAAAAATCATAAAAAAAATCCTCATATCTCCATTTTTTCAAAAAAAAAAAAGTTGTCGGATACCTTAAGTATTTCAATAAACGAATCTTACTTTAAAAATAAGTTCTGGCTTCTTTTCGTTACCGTTATGACTAATATTTCTGTTAGTTATATGATTAACTAGCAGAAATATAATAAAACTTTTTTCCCCGTTTGATAACAGTGATTACATCTTAACTTTCTTAAATATTTTTAAAATTAATAGCAATGAAAAAAATGATTAAGAGATGAATAATTTTCTTTAGCATGATGAATGGGCAAAGCAACTGAAGAATAAGTATGAATATTAACAGTTAGGGAAATAAAAAAGGATTCACAGTAATATTGTTTCCTATCTACTCAAATTATACATTTTAAACTAATGCAAATTTTTCTAAGAGAAGAATTTACGTTACATGCATACAAATTACTCTTTGACATTGAAATAGACGTCTCAAGGGTATTTATTACATGTAAAATCCAATGATGAAAAAGAAATTTTGCTATAAATTGACTGAGTTAACCATTATTTTTTTCTAGTTACTTATCTCATTTGCATGTTTCTTTAAAAGTGGTGACTCGCAAGAAAATAAACCCCAGAATTTTGACAATTTCCTCAACAAAGTTTCAAACAAAGGCGCGATTCAAGGAAAAGAACAGCTTTGATTGGTCTTAGTATTTTTAACTCTTCAAAAAAGTACAATAAAGTTTTAAAAGATATAAACTTTTTATTTCGAAAAAATCAATTAAATTTTTTTTATTATATGTAATTATTTCAATTCTTTTTACTTGATTGTTTTAATTTTGACTCTTCAATAAAAAACAATAAACTTATTTTGAAAAATAAATTTTGTTGTTAAAACCCACTGTCTTTTTTCAATATATTTATATATAGTTATATCAATTTATTTTCTTCTTTAGTTTGTTTTTGTACTTTTTAATCTCTTCTATAAACTTGTTTTTAAAAAATAAAAATTATTTTATTTTAAAAAATCTATTATATTTTTGAATTACATATGATTATTTCAATTTATTTTCCTTTTTAGTTGATTCCCTTTATATTCGTAACTCTTTCCAAGAATAAATAACAAATTTCTATTATATAATAAAAGCTATATCATTTTGAATAAAAAAACTAAATCCATTCTATTCCTTCATTACATATATTATTTCAACTTATCACTTTGTACTTAATTATGTACTGTAGTGCAGAGTAGGGGCACAACTAGCTCCCGCAAAGAGTTATTTTTTGCGGCCCGCCAAAATAGTCTGAAAACCAAACAGACACAAAATTTTCTCTATATTTTAGTAAAAATATATTTGTGTGCCATGTTTCTTCTTGCATGAAAATCGAGTTGGCTGACATAACTTTCAGGCAATGATGTGAATTTCAACAAAAAATCTTACACCTGATTAAAAAAGAAAAAATGTAGAAAAGTCTAATAGGGTACGTTTATCCCATTAAAGTGATTTTAAAATTAAATGTGCTTGCAGATATATATTATATGAAATTAGCAGTATAAATATATTCAATCAAACTGCCATTATTTTTTTAACATATATTTATTGAAATATAATATAATCAATAAAATTGTATTACTATTTACAACGCATACCTTTTCTGAGATGCAAAGTTAAATAATGAATGCAATTATTTTAAGAAGGGGAGGCCCTTCGATATCCTCCACTACCACAATGTGGTTGACGAGCCAAAACAGTTGCCCACCCCTACCGTAGTGTATATACCAGTGGTTCTCAAACTTTCACTACTGGCGACCCAATTTTCAAACATAATTTTTATCACGCCCCCCAAATAATAATGTATTGAATATATTTGTGACAAATTCATTTTAGTCCCCATTAAGACTGTCTAATAGGAGGATACTGTCAAGGTCACTGTTAACGAATAAACATTTTTCCCAGAATTAACGATTTCGTGAGCCCGGGTTCACTCAGCACCTCATGCGACCACTCCTATGTTAAAAGCGTATTTAATTAAAAATATCGATGTCAGTTCTAAAAAATAATTGTGTAAAAAGTTTTTTATTATACATTATATGTTTCAGAATAATCATAAAAATACATCTTAGCCAAATAATCCCTCAAAGTGCTCAATATGCTTATCCATATATCATAAAATTCATTCACATGGAAAAAAAGCAACAGAAAAATATTATTTACAACTTTCCTAAAAGAAAAAGAGACGGAGTGAAACATACCAGTAAGTTTGAAGCTCAAATATCTGATAATCAAAAGTAGTATTTTAGGGGTTAAAAGAAACGTAATAAAAAAATCTCTCATCAAGCGATTACAGCAAAGCAAACAAAATGTCTTTTTTTATTTGGTTATAGGATCAAAGAAAGCTAATGAGCGTTTGAAGTGGAATCTTTTATTTTTGATGATCACCAGATGATATATATAAATTATATCAGTGTAAATGTGTATTTGTTATTATGTCAGAAAGCATTTTGTTTTACTTCATTCCAAAAAATTATTTTTTTAAACCTTTTATTTTCAATATGCTCGCGCCCCCTCGCAGGGTTATCACGCCCCCCCTAGGGGGCGCGCCCCACAATATAAGAAACACTGGTATATACCAAGAATTCTTAGAACTTTTTTAAAGTTAAGGTAAAGAGTTCGGTTTATACGCGGATCCACTAATCTTGGGAAAACGTTGCTAGAAAAAAATGTTCTTATTAATATTTTCGTTAGTCATCAGCAAGCTATTTAAATCGTTTGGTTTCGGGGCATTTTTTATTCTGAAAGAATAGAATTTTTATTCTGAAAGAAAAAATCATAAAAATCCTTCGCGATCAGATCTGCATCCGATTTTCCGAAAAGTTCGTAAAATTCACATTCACTCATTGGGATTTCTAAATAACTTATGATCATAATGCAGTGATCCTTTCTTCCAGGCCATGAAATAAAGATCGACGATCACGTGCCGGATACAAATTTCTCATCCTATTCATTTTCAAGAAAAAAAATGGCGCAGAAAGTATTATTAGTACAGTGTATAACAAATAAATGAGGAAAATATGTTAGATTCAGATAAGATTACCGTAAATAAAACTATCATCATTGACGTCTGGCGTTTTACTTTAGAGCAACTTGATTGGAAAATATTCCATCCATTTAACATCATTTTCGCGTCCAAGCGACATGTTTGAAAATTGCAGGAATTTTGTTTTCACTTCATCTTATATACGGTGTTTATTTTGGGTAAATTTTTGTAGAAAAAATACCCTCTCGGCTTATTACATTTTCATTAGACTTTCTTTTATGATTTCATTTGCATTTATGTCTTTTTATTGTGAGAGTTCTGTTTTTAATGAATTGAACTATTTATAAAATTATGTAGCATTCTGTCACATGTTGTATTTTCCTCAATCAAAATTAAAAAGTTGATTAAAATTAAAAAATTAATTGAAATACGTTTAATACGCGAAAACGCTCAAGACGAAATAATACAACAGTCCCAACAAACTACTATGCATTTTCATGCATTTTTTCTCTTAACGAGCAACAAAAATTGCTTAATACGAGCAGTTTCCCTTCAAGGAATGAACAAAATACGGAAAACACCAGGGATTTAAGAGGGGTGCGAAATAAAAGATAGGAGGTTTCACATTTTTCTGTATTATTGGACTGTCCTATTGTATCATCGGAAGAATTCGGTGTAGTAGATGATGATAATGTGTGTTCAGCCCCAATTGTGGCAGACGAAGACATTTTGGATTTTGTTCAAAGTTCAAAGCCTGTTCCTACGTCATCCGAAATGAGGAACATCATGAAAAGTATGCGCCGTCATTTAGAAGCACATTCCAATGGTGAAATGAATAACAAAATGGACGACATTGAACAATTTTTTGACAATTTGATGTTAAAAAAGACGATGCAAAGAAAAATCTAATTATTTTCCGAAAACTCAATAAATATTTTGTTTTTCAAAGAACTTGAAGATCTTGTATTAAACTTCATTAAATTCTTGTGGATATTTTTTTTTCATTGATTGTTATTAAATACATGCATGTATACATAGCTACGTTTTTAAAATGTACTCTAATAAACTTAATGTTGTTGAATGTATGGGGGAGGGTGCAATATGCTTTAATACGAAATTCTTTCAACACAGAAAATATTTCAGTTCCTTCAGTTTCGTGTTAAACAATTTTCACTGTAATTTGAATGAACAAAGATTCAAGGCGGAATTTATCGAACTGTTGTGAATAAATATTATTGTTCTCTAAAATAATTTAAATTACAAGTAATATAAAAAAAAATTAAGTCAATTCCTATTTAGACCAACAAAGAAAAAGTTTATTTTAGCTAGCTTTTTATGAAATAGTTACAATTATAATATGAATATGTATATACATAGGACAGAATCACAACATTAAGTGGTAATTAATTTCATTAATTATAATTAAAGTATCGTATTGTGTCATCCGAAACAATCGTGTATATAAAATTTCAGTCCAACTGAATGCTTCAAAACGTGAGAAAAAAACCTTTTCAAGTTTTGACACAATTCACCAAAATGGTCGCCAAAAATGATGCCAACGTGGCTGTGTATTTGTAATTCTTTAAATAATTAGTTTTAATCAATTAATTTTTATTAATTATAATTAAATTATTGTATTGTCATCCAAAATAATCCTGTATATAAAATTTCAGCTCAATTGAGCTCTTTAAAATGCATTTTATTAATGATTGAAAATTTCCCGAAGACAAATAAATAAATATAGAGAGAGTGTGAGCTAATAGTAGGAATTGAAAAATATAAAATTACTTTTGTTTTCATACTTGTCTTTCATCAGCTATTACTTCAGTCATTTTGTTGTTATTTAGTTCTTAGGTAATGAATTAAATGGTATACATTTTTGTTCAGTTTTCTTTTTGACATTAAATGTTGTTGTAGTCTTATTAGTCGGTGGTGTAAGATATTTCTATTAAAAATAATATCCTTGAACACAATTTACTGACCGTTCCGGTGAAGTTATTCAACTCTTCTAAGCGGTCATGCCATCTATATCGCTTTGTCTTTGGGGGAAGTGGAAATCGAATCTCCACTAGACAGTACTGTCCTTGAAATTGAACTTTATCCTTGTTCTTAGAATGAGGAACGACGATATCCAAGCACTCTTCGTATTCACCTAAGTGGGTGAAAGTTGCTCTCTCAAGCCCTTCAGGCATCTTGGCACTTGAATCCAAAACTAAAAATATTAAAGCATAATATGATTAACAGTGATTAAATCTGAGTCTTTTAACATTAATGGAACATGTTTATGAGAAGAAAACCGAATATATTAATATTTAAACCATTCGTTGTAACAATTAACGACAACGTTGAGCTCTTCTGCGGATAAAATTTTAGATTTAAAATATAAATACTTTGAAACCTTTTGATGACAGAATGTAAACCGCACCAAAATTACGTATACAGATAATTGAAATTCATACTGAATATATCGATAAATTACAAATTTGAGTTAATTGATAAATTTATTATTTTTATTAAAAATTTTCAAGGAATTAGAAAAAATTGATAAAAATAAGGTTAGATTACACCTAGAGATTCTTAAACTAATTTGAAGACTTCCTTTTTTGAAATCCTTAAAATCATATTTGAGCAATTTCTTCTTAATTTGGATTTATTATTATTTTCAAAGCAGAAATTTTTCGACATTTTTGTTAGTACTATGAAAAGGATATTATAAATGTTTGCGCAGTTTCAATAAATTTTATAGTGAAAATAAGTTAACATTTGTACTACATTTGTAAGTAAAATATTTGCGCACATAACTAATATTATAATACCATTGAAAAATATTAAATTTTGTGCTTTAACTTTGATTTTACTTTCTTCAATCCTATCCTTTCCGATTTCAAC
Source organism: Trichonephila inaurata madagascariensis (assembly GCA_019973955.1). NCBI lineage: Eukaryota > Metazoa > Arthropoda > Arachnida > Araneae > Nephilidae > Trichonephila > Trichonephila inaurata. Next base: position 462,865 of record BMAV01017705.1, on the reverse strand, counting down.
TCCAGAACTTAGAATAAATTATTCTGTACAACGGAATTAATAATTGATTGTTTATTAACATCACAATTAGAAACTATCCTAGGACTATAGGTGACAGACCTCACAATTTTGAACCTTGATCAAGGGACGAGAATGACGCCTGAATTGGTACTCTAATTTTCAGTAACTACAGTAGAACGTCGTTTATCGGAATCAATTGGGACCGGACAGCGTTCGGATACGTGATTGTTCTGGTAACCGAACACAGAATGTGATCCATGCAGTATATGAAACCGGACACTATGCGAATATTGGAAATCATCACATGCGGGAAACGTGCTTGAAGAAAAAGAAAATAGGTGCAAAATGTCGCAATTTTACCTTTATTGTGGAAAATAATCACTTATTTTTTACTGTACCATTGTACTCCTTCGTGTTTTCGCTGCAAGGTCTCTGATTCTCTTGAGCAGCAGTAGTTGAGTAGGACAGCACTCTGATTGTTGTTCGAAAATTTTAAGCAAATAACATATCGATTAAGGAAATGTTAGTTTCACGATCTTGATATTAAATGTAAAGATTATATGTATATTATAAAAATAGATTTTTTTTTTAAAAAAAATCCTTTTTACTCTTTTTAGGATTTAGGTCTTATTTAAACTTTTACAAAACACATCGGTTTGAAATGATTTGGAAAAATATGGAATAATTAATATAATAGAAAGCATTTATTATTATAAAAACTACCTAACACTGAATAAATATAAAGCATATTACTTCATGATAAACTACTTACAAATGTTGAATTTATAACCTTTATTTAAAAAGAATTCAATAAACAAATAGTTCCGCTTACAAATAAAATTAATGTTCGACATTATTTACAATACAACATTTATTTTTCACTTGCTATTATAGTTCAAACCCTCCCTATATATATTTATATATCTTGTTCAAATTTTCAATCGTTAATAAAATACTTTTCGTTCATTCACTCTAGTTCAAACACGTTTTTTTTTTTTAACTTGAAGGGGATAACACATGATGTTAATACAATTTTTCAAATATTAATTAATTAATTAAATTAAATTAATTATAGTTTAAGAGATATATTTCAGTCTATATTATTACTCTAGATGGCAGCACCTTTGGATAAAACAACTTTTATTAAATATGTGATGAAGATTTAACTTAATCTGAATAATCATATGCTAGTTAGACGTCAGCATTCTTTTTACACTGGTTTTTAAGATAAATTCTTACCTATTTTATTCAACTTTTATTCAAAACTGTAATTACAAATTTAATGAGGTTAAAAAGTTTTCAATGTTAATTTATATGGTGTTTCCCCACTTAATATCGTGATTCTGTCATATGTACATACATATTTATATTAATTATAACTATTTAATAAAAAGTAACTAAAATAAAATTTTCCTTTGTTGTCCTAATTAGGAATTGACATTCATTTTTTTTTTATATTACTAGTTATCTTGTCTTTTTAAATTCTTCCAAAGTTAAAGTTTCAGTAAACAAAAAGGCTATGGTATTAAATTCATTATTGCAGTTGTCTTAAAATCCCTCTATTTCAATTCCATCGAGAACATTCATGTGTTTTTCATTTTTTTTTCTATCAGTATTACTCTTACTGTCAAAACAGGTAAAAGATTAATTGCATATTCGGGAACATTTTCGTGTCCTTCAAAACGGGCTTTAAATATGAATACGACTTTTCTGTCAAAACAGATATTGGATTTAATTATACTCTTGGGGATCTTATTACGATATGAATAGGTTTGAGCATCGAGGGCTGTCACTGTTCACAACATAACATTCATTAACTCTTTTCACTTCTGAGCGAGAAATGCTAATTGCACATCCGGTTGTTTCTAGAAAGGAACGCGGAGAAAATATTCTTTTGACTTTGATACCTTGATTATGACAAGCGACTCATAACATTTTCCAGAACGTTTATTTCAGTAAATAAAAATCTTTTTTTACTTATAATCCAGTATGAAAATTCATTAACATTTAATGGATAAAAACTACAATTTTTTTATATTGTTTATCTCTTTTATTTTACAATTGCACTTATGTCATTAGTGCACGTGCTCTCCAATATTTTTCGACCATAGAATTAAGGCTAATTAGTGCAGAGCACGCGACCAAAGGTTCAGTGGTCTTAGGCTCTCTGATCAGAGTCACACAGAATACAATCCGGTGAGTTGGCGATACCGATTTGGTAGAGATGATATCTCAGACAGTCATGCCCTGTCAAAAGTCTAAAATGAGCTACAGCAGCTTTTCTAAGAGCCTTAAGGTATCCGACTACTTGCGACAACTTTTTTTTTGAAAAAATGGAGATATGGGGATTTTTTTGTGATCTTTAGATTTATTTAGTGTATTTTAAGGAAAAAATCGTAAGATGGAAAACAGAAAAAAAATTTATTATTATTAAAAGGGAAAAACAGTCGTGAAAATGTACAAAAAATTACATAAACGGGGCCCGCTCTGTACAAAAAATTTTTGAACAAATTCTCAATTTTTCAATTTTAATCTATTACTTTGTTATTCATGTTTGAAATGACCTTCAGAATAATAGATATTTTAATTTTTACAAAAACTAGAGCACTTTATCTTAGTGACTATATGAAATTGCCTAAAAAGAAAGTGATTATATTCACATAAAGGACTGTAGATTTTGAAATAAAACAGTGATTGATAAATCTGAAGTTCAAAACATTTCTACTGTTATACAAAACATTCACAAAAATTTCAGCAAATTATTTTTAAAACTTTTTGAGAAATCACTGTCCCCGTTTGACTTTTTCGAAAAAAGCACATTTCGAGTAAAACGCATTTTAATGTTTGAAATCTTGTGTAAAGTTATGGCATCTTCTTTTAATAAAACATTTGTAGTTTTTGTTCTAGTGAATGGAAAATAAAAAGCTTGATATTTTTACTAAGCTTATAAGATGGTCTATTAAGTAAAATCATAAAAACATTTTGTCAATTTTTGAAAAAAATCCTGATTTTAGGGTAGTCGGATACCTTAAGAACCCAGGACGGGTTTTCATTCAAAATTGCCCAGTTTTTGTCCTTTGATATTTCCACAGCTTCCATTTTAAAATTATATCTAAAGGCCATATTAGTAATAAGCCTTAAGGAATTAAAGGTTGAAATTCTCATCAGTCATTGGATCACAAGGGCTCCTTTCTTAGAAAGAACCAAAGGAGCCTTTGTGATCCCTTTTTACTAATGGGGCCTTTAAATATAATTTTAAAATAGAAGCTGCGGAGATGTCTCGAAGGCCAAGAACTGGGCAATCTTGAAAGAGAACCCGTCCTGGGTTTTTAAGGCTCTTAGAATAGCTGTTGTAGCTCATTTAAGATTTTGACAGGGCATGACTGTCTAAGATGGTATCTCTACAGTATTGGTATCGCTGACTCACCGGACTGTACTCTGTGTGACTCTGGTCAACCTGTGACCGCTGAACATTAGGACGTGTGCCCTGCACTAATAATTCTTAATTCTATTGTCGAAAAATATTGGAGAGAATGTGCACTGATGACATAAGGTGCTATTGTAGTGTGTGACATTTGAAAAATGAAAGAGATAAACCATACAAAAAAATCTGTAGGTTTTTTATCCATTAAATGTTTAGTAACAAAAAGTTGAAGGAAGAGGTAATTATTTTTATTTCAATTCTTAAAATTGTATATTAAATAAAACTGGGTTTAAAATAATGATGCAGTTATCTTCCTAGAACGGAATATTTATGGAATTAGAGAATTGTTATACACATACATTATATTACTATGTATTACAGCTCATATATACATGTATGTGATGAATATATATTGCACACTGATTAAGACATTTTCTAGTGGAATCAATTAATTTTATTGTTGCAGATTTTGAATGGAATGATAAGGAAACATGTTGCTCTTTTAAAATCCCGTTTATTGATTTAACACAGGTAAAACGGTTACATGAAAAGGAGAACACGAACATAACAAGCCGAAACGCGAACATGACAGTAACACACTAGAGCAGGGATCGGCAAGCTTTTAGCTGTGGAGTGCCAAATCAATCTACCAATATGATTTGGCGTGCCACACAGTTGGACATTCTTGAAAAAATTAGATTCCCACTGTAATGCATGCAGAATTGGAGAATGGAGGTCAAAAATATAGATTTACAGTTTTATTATATATTAATTTTGCATCATTTAAAAATATTTCTTCACCTAAAAATAAACAACATAAAATATAACTATTTCTTTAACAAAAATAAATTAAAATTGTACATATATTATGTATTTCTAAACATATATATTAAAATAAGAAATAAACATAAAATATATAAGCATTTCCTTTCATTATAGTTAAGGTATCCGACTACGTTTGGAACCGTGATTTTAAAAAAGAACATAAATGTGGGATAATTTTCTTGATATTTAGTCACTTAGATTAGACTACATGTATAAAATTGTTTTAAGGACATTTTGACAAAAAAAATTTATTCAAATGCCATATTTTGGCAAACAATTAACTTAGAATAACCTTTTTTCCAAATGTTCTCCTTTTGTAAAAAATGCTTCTATTGTATTAATATTTTGCCTGTATGTAGCTCAGACCTCTGTACAGAGGCTCAACTATGATTTTTGAAAATTTCACATTATTTCCACAGTTACAACCATTTGAAATAATTATTGGCGTATTTTCTTAAAATTTCTCCCTTCTGTTTTCGTAAAACATGGATAAACCGACTTCCAAGTTATGCGTTTCAAAAATTCTAGTTGAGCCTCTGTAGAGAGTTCTGAGCTGAATACAGGCAAAATATTAATACAATAGAAGCATTTTTTACAAAAGAAGAACATTTGGAAAAAAGGTTATTCTAAGTTAATTTTTTGCCAAAATATTGTATTTAAATATTTTTTTTGTCAAAATGTCCTTAAAGCAATTGTATACATGTATTCTAATCTAAGTGATACTAAATATCATGAAAATTATCCATTTATGCTCTTTTGCAAAATCGCGGTTCTGAACGTATTCGGATACTTTAAATAAAAATTTTACTGAGACCCTAGGGCTTGCACAGCTCTACTTTCACATAATCCTGGGTATTGTGACTTTCAATTTGACACGATTCTGAGAATTCAGTTGTTAAATAGTTTCTTTGTGGAGTCGGAATGTTTTTCATATGAGGAAAAATTTCTCTCTCTCTCTCTCTCTTTAAACAATTAAACCTCTCCAGTTATGACATTCAATAATTTACAAAATATTTGTAAATTTATCTTTTAGAGCTATCTTTCAGATTTTTTGTAACTCAGTAAAAGTCCATAATTCTGAAGATGTTTGTCAAATAAGGTCCATTACAAGTTAATCAACTTCCAGACTCTCAAAAATTGACAAATTTATACATTAGTGCAGAGTGCCACTGAAAATTGTACCTCGTGCCATGTGTGGCATGTGTGCCATAGGTTGGTTACCGACCCCTGGTCAAACACATATCTAACTTTTTTTAAAAAATTATAATACTTACATGAGTAAAGATGAGCCTGTTATTAACATTTGGAAGAATAAGAAGTAGGCAGTAAAGAGCAAAAAGCAGCAAATAAAAGGTTAATATAAGCAATGAAATGAGATATATCATTGCTACTATCTTAAAAGATATGTATGTAAAGATTAGATATTTTGTAGCTACTATTTGGTATCACAGAATATCTTAGGAATTATTAGAATAGAATAGCTTAGGAAAGGCTATGAAGCTAGGATTTTCTTTTTACGGGCTCTTTTTCCTTTTCTTTCTCTTTCGTCCTTTACAGGTATGTATATGTATATATAACAAAACTTTTTAAGTAATTTCGTTTATCATTTTTAATTGCTTAAATTTTTAAATATAATTGCCAAAACCTTACAAATTTCTGCAAAAAATTCTTATAAAAAAAAGTTTTTGTTGGAAGAACTTATTTTTAAACGCCACAGAATTTTTATGCATAATATTGCAACATGGAGTAAAATATAGGGATTAAATTTAAACGTATAATAATGCAGCAAATTTTGTAATTTGCAGAATTTAGAAAAATGAAAAACTTAGGAACACAATCTTATAACGCTGCATAGCTACTGGTTTTCTTGAAAGTAAATTGAGTATAAATTTTTTTCGATTTTTCAGATCTACTCTATCTTATTAGATATTCTTTTTATCTGGGCTTTATAGATGTTAATAAGAGTTGATCGTTTTATAAGGGAAAATAAAAGTTATCAGGAAAAGAAGTTCATAATAGTGCAATTATTTGCATTATATGAACTTTAAAATTTGATTAAAACACCATTAAGTTTATCAATGCTTCAAATATATATTTTTCGTTTGAATTAATCTTTAAAATAATGAATCTTTCACCTCGCTATAAAAGATGTGTTTCTCAATTCAATATTTCTAAGCCTTTAAACTGGTAATATAGAAAGGGAGAAGTGCGTTCTGTAGTATGAGATAAGTATTTATTAAGTGTTTAATTTGACGGAAAAATGAAAATTTTCGTGTTTAGCAATTAGGTCTCAACCACGGGTAATGGTTTCCATTTGTAACGAACTCTAGACCTTTTCTTACACGAGGTGGCAACGCGGACTGATCCGAGGGAGTGCGCATGCACGAGTGCCAAGTCAGGGAGAGTGAGCGTTTACCTCTCGACGAGAGAGGCCAAGATTTGGTGTGCTCCATCCGTGAGCGGATAAAGTATGTTTTCCTTTCGACAAGAAAGATTGTATTTTTTTAGCTCCATCAGAGCGAGCGTAAGGGAATATCTCTCTACGAATGTCATAAATTCGGAATATTAATGATTTTGCCTTAAAAATTGTAAATAGTGTACAAATTGTTTATGTCTGTGAACTGTCCTGTGTGCTTGAAAAAAATAAACTTCAAAGTATCAACCAAGTGTCATAACTTAGATGCTTAGGACGTTACACATTCACCGATTCAGCATCATAGTCTTAAATTGACAAGGACACAAAAAACTAAAATCTCTAAATATAATTAAACTTACCTGAAGTGTTATTCGAATATTTCTTAATATATGCTTATTTCATGTTCACAATATATTTTTTAAAAATTTACAACTTTTTTAAATTATTGAAATATTTTGATTTTTATGAATATTTAAATGAGTGAGTGAATATTAACGCAGTACAATTCAGCTACTCGATGACTTTTGACGATGGACCTCGTAATTTTGAACCATGGGCAAGTGACGAGGACGACACCAGAGCTGCAACCTCTCTCTCTCCTAACTTCCACATCACACCAACGGGAGAACATTTGAGCTCTCGACAGATTTAACATGCATCACACTCCTCTGCACGGTGGGTCTTCAGCGGTACTAGGCTCGAACTCATGACACACTGGCCACGAGTCCCTTATCTTGGCCACTTTGCTACTGCGGCCACTTATGTATATTAAAACGCAGTGGCTTTTGACTTATAATGATTTTACAAAATTTTCCCTTATAGTTAAACATTGTTTTAAAATTAGCTCATTACCAAAATAAAAAATAAAAAATATTCAAATTTTTCAGCAGATTTTTTTAAAAAAAAAATACCACTCTAAATGCTTTTCTCCATAGTAAATGTTTAAATACATTATCATAATTTTCAATATTTACACATGTGAATCTCTTTTTGTGCAACAAGGACCTTATCTCCTCATTAAAAAAAAAGAGTTTCAAAAAACAAAGGCAATTAAAAAGAAGATACATAGAAAAGTGTTTAGTTCTTCAAATCCAAAAGGCACGGCAGCATTAAAACATCGATATGAGTAACACATGAATTACTTAACACGCCCTCGTGTATTGTGTACGTGTAAAAACAAACTACACCATTTGGATCGAAAATCAATTAATCTATTATATCACTAGATTGAATAGATTCGATCTTAGTTTTACACGATCTAATTAAACACGATAAAGCGCAAGAAAAATAACATTGTTTCAAGTGCAAAGATAAATAAAAATTTTTTTTTAAATAAATCAATATTTTTTTCTCCAAAAATCATGAACAACATTTAAACTGAAAAATTTCGAAAGAATCCGTCTAATTGCATTTTAAGCAAATTTTTGAATCATTACTATTCAACAAAAATTTTCTGAATAATCCAGAAAAGCCTACAAAGCGTTCGTAAGATTTTATGAAATCATTTTGTGTTACATTCATTCATAGATCCATAATAATAGTTCTTTGAATTATTTTACTATCTTACGACTATTGTTACATTACATAATCATTCTGTTAAATATCTATATCCTTTACGAAAAAATTCAAAATTCTACAATTATTTTCTTGATAAAGACGCACGTACTGAATCAATGTTTACTAAAATGAGGAAGATTTGGTGGAGAACTTACAAACGGTTATGCAATTTTGATATTTCTTTCAAGTATCCAGACATGTTTTTCAGTTAATACGTGTTAGGAAAAATAAGTGGTCACACACAATGGGAAAGTGGTTTTCTATTGTCAAGTTATTCTAAGATTGTTTTTAAGAACAGGAAACACAACATTTTGCAAATTATACCGGTTTTTTTTTTCTGGCAACAAAATAAATGTTTATTGTTATATTGATAGACATGAATTGCAAAAACATGCTTATTATTTTAATTCTTTTTTTTTTTTTTTTTTTTAATTAAATTTTATTACACTGTGAAAAACGTCTTGTTTCCTGAACTTTCTCTTTTCTTCAAATTAATGTACCATTCAAATGTTTGACGTAAATAAATATAAAAAAAAAAAAAATTCAGAGCTTGAAAGGGAAGAGTTTGAAAAAAACCCCGTCTTTTTTTTAAATAAGCTATGCATTATTTAAGTTGATGATTCTGTAAATACCTTTTTTATATTTTAGCGAAGTTTTATTATTTTTGAAATCGAACGCGATATTTTGCGGTGATAAAGCCTTTAGAGTGATTATTTATGTATTAATTGCGTCTAGAGTTATAAGATAATTTTGGAAAAATAAATTTATTTTAGTCTATACTGATGCATTGAAAAAAATTAATTTAATATTTTTATAAATCAATAGTACATCCATATAAGCTAAATTATTGCGGGTTTTACATGAATCTATCAATTAAAGTATTGCATTTTTTAATGTTTACAGAAATATGAATCTAAAACTATTAAAGAAGATGTAATTAAGCGAATTCCTGAATTCATTGGGAAATCCAAAGATTTTTTGCCATTTTTGTTAGAAAACACTTGAAGTATTTTGCTTCTTGATTTGGAATGCTTAGGCTCTTGTTTAAAAAAAATTACGATTCACTTATATAACCCTATGAGAATCAGTAAGGTTTATTTTTATTTTAAATCAAAATAAATATTATATGTATATATATATATATAGCTTTGTTTCTATTATTTTTCGTTTATAATGGAGGTAACAAATTTTGTCTTTTATAAATTCCCCCTTTTTCTTTCCCTTTGCCCAATCTCCTAAGTATCCTAAGCAATGCTAAGGATTTAAAAACTAATAAAGTGATATATATATAAATTTTTAATAATAAACTCATTATGTTTTACTTCCAGTATTATTGTCACATTGCTAGTGAAGAGAAAAAGATATCTACCACACATTTACATACTCTTCTCAAAAAATTCTAACGTAAGTAATAAAGCCAGCTTTATATACGTTTTTCGGTCTATTTGGGATTATTGACTTGGCCCTTTATTTTTATGCTCAGAAATTTCTCGTTTTTACCAGCTTCAATTGAATATTTCTTCTTTATTATTACCGGGGTATTTCTTTTATTTCTAATACTTGTGTGAGATTCGCTCAGGTTTATCTCATTGTCATTCTTCTAGAAAAGGGGATTTTATTTATATCTTGTTTCGATTGTAAGACGGATTTAAATGCATAAAAATAAAAATCGCAGCTTAAATCAATTATATTGTCATACTGCACACAAGCAATCTTCTCCTTTTTCATGTATGCCCGGCAGTTAATTTATCAATTTATCAATAGAATATCGTCGGTCTAATTATCAGACTACGCAACTCCATCTGGGATGCTAGTTTGATACAGTAGGGCTAGGCGCCAAGTTGTTGTTTATGTTCGCCAAGATAGGCGATAATATTGCAATATGGTTTACTTTGATATTTTTATCGTGCGATAATGTGGTTGCCATGGGGATAACGTATATATTAGTGTTACTTTTTTTGTGTGGGATCTCTACTCAGCAAAAGTAACGCATCGTTACAAATTTTGTGTAATGAACACTTAAAATTGTGTAAATAATTTATATATCTGGAAGTGTAATACATTAATATTACTTTCAGTTGTATTTATTTTATGTTAAAATCTTGCCACCACCTCTCCCTTCAAAATCTAGTTTTATTATGAAATAAAAAATAAGTAGGGATTACACTGATCGAGGAATAAATTAAAAGCGGAGCGCACTGAGGCATGGCGTAGACAAAACAAAAGGATTAAGGAATCGCGCCAAAAAGCGCTTGGCGCGTTGCAATCCTATATCAAATCAGTTACATCGGTGGAGTTACGCAGTCTGATAATTAGACCGACGATATACTACATATTTTATTTCAATATAATATATATATATATATATATATATATATATATATATATATATGAATGTGTAAAGCTACATTTTTTTTCTTTCTCTTTTAAAGTTAGCGATCTATTCTTTTCAGGCACATATGAAATAAGATTCGTATATATATATATATATGTATATAAATGTCAAATAATGATTAAAATTCAGATGGAATAAAAACTTGTTTCTTTCTGGGAGTTTTAATGATAGCCAAAAATTATTTAGCATGGAAATCATAAATGAAGAAATTTTCAACTGTAATATTTTCAGAATATTCAATCGAACTTACTAGACATAATACCTCATTTCTTTTGCGAAATTTGTCAACACAAGGCTTTCCAGTTATTTTTCAGTAACACAAACATGAGCTATTTTACAAAAAAAGTACAATTTAATTCTATACTTCGCTCTAACAGTAACATCACACTTTTAGAAGCCATATTATTGACAATAAAAATGCAAAATACACCAAGTAAAATATATGTAAAAATATTCGTAAGAAAATGCCAATAATCGAGCAATATTATAATTGAAGACTATCAAAATGTATTAAATTTATTTTTATATATTTCTACGTTTATTAATAATTTGGGTTGATTAAAACCATTAAAGTAAGATATAAGTTTGTTTTTTTTATAAAAAGCAACTCTACACAACAAATCGGAAAATGCTAAACAAAAAAATCAAACTAAACAAATTCATCTTAATCATCAATACTAAAAATTAAGTTGTCATAATTAAAACTAAAGGAAGCTATCTTGAAATAAATCATAGTAAAGGATTGATTAGATGGAGTAAGGAGATTCAGAGTAAGGAGGATAAATTTAATCAAAATTGCCTTACTTTTGAAATAATGAAACATTTTAATTCATTGAACACGCGCAGTACGTTTCTTTTCTACTACATAGTCTTTCATGACATTTTAAAAAAATAATCCAATCCTTCCCAAACCATTTGGTATGTTAAAACGAGAGGATACATAAAAATGTCTTATACTTGTACTTAGCAAAATTTTACAGTATTCAACTACACTAAAATTATGAATTTTGCCAAAAATTGACAATTTATTTTATTTTATTTTATAGGCCCTTTTATTAGCTTTATAAAAATACCAAGTTTATTATTTTCCGTTCACTAAAACAAAAACTACAAGTGTTTTATTAAAATCAGATGCCATTACTTTAAGCAAGATGTCATACTTTAAAATGCGTTTTACTCGAAATGTGTATGTTTATTTGTTTTTTTTTTTTTTTTTTGAAAATGCTCAAACAGGAACAGCGATTGCGCAAAAAGGCTTTGGAAATAATTGACATGTTTGTGTGTTTTCTGTGTAATAGTAGAAGTGTTTTAACCTTCAGATTTATCAATCGCTGTTTTATAACAAAATTTACAGTACCTTACGTGAATATAATTACTGTTTTTTTAAGAAATTTCACATAATAACTAAGATTGGATGCTCTATTTTTTGTAAAAATTAAAATATCTCTTACCCTGAAAGTAATTTAAAAATTAATAGCAAAGCAACACATCAAAATTAAAAAACTAAAAGTATAGTCGTACACTTTTGAACAGAAAGGGGCCCGTTTATGTAATTTTTTGTAAATTTTTACCAATTTTTTCCCATTTTAGTTATAATAATTTCTTTTTCTCTTCTTATTTTTAGCAAATTTTTCTTAAATGTATTTAATAAATCTAAATACCACGAAAAAATCCCCATATCTCCATCTTTTTTTTTAAAAAAAAGTTGTCGCAAGTAGTCGGATATCTCAAGAATGTGTGTGGTTTCCTTAGATATTAATTTCGAAATTATTAACGTCGTATACGATTATGGTGAACTATTGAGGACTATACTCATAATTCTGTAACGTGTTTAAGTGACATACTTTCAACTGGTATAATTTTCTTTTAACTTTCACACAAAAACGTGAGATGATTCTGAGGTCAAATTTCAATGAACGCGCAGAATTCCCCCATTATTTCGCGCAAACGGTAATTAAAGGAATCACGAATCCTTGATTACTCAGGTCAATGTAAACATCAGCGACCGCGAAGGCTGAGGCCACGGTCACTTTTTTTTAGTGAAATAAATATCAAGAATAAAATATTTTTTGCTTCTTATTTTTATTTTCATTTAGATATGAGCTAAAATACTTGAATGGCGTCAAAATTTCAGCAAGATTAAATGTAATGACCTTAAACCTTCCGGTAGTTTCGAAAAGGATTTAATAAAGCTCAAATATATGATTATTATTCAAGGGGAAAAAAGAAGGAATTACTGTATAGATATCTAAATTATAATCTCATGAGAAATAGCAAATATAGAAACGATACATCTGACAAGAACAGAATTAATTTTAAAATACAAAATATATATTTTAGAATAAAAAATTATGTTGTTTCATATTTGTTTTATGTTTCATACATGTTTCAGTACAAATATATTATCAAATTATTTTTGAAAGTAATGTTTTTTTTATTTCAAAATTAGCTTGTTAAAATACGTGATTTTTCAAGATTTTAAGAAACAATGTTTTGAAAGTTAACCTTCTTTTTATATCATGGATAAAAGATTGGTACACATCGGTTTAAAAATGAATTATTGAAATAATCTAATACCACTGGAATTATTACCACTAATTTCCTTTAAAGTAATGTTTAAATTGCTGCTTATCTGTTTATAAACAAAAACCTCACATTCTTTGCAATATCGGAATTTACTTTAACAGTTTAAATAATTTTAAAGATGTTTAAATATTTTATTTTAAAATGTCTTATAATTTGTTAAAAGTTTTGTTTTTTTGTATTATAATGTTTGACTGCATTATAAAATCCTTCCAGGTTTTCCTTAACATAAAGAAAGAAAAAAACAAATATGTTGTTTAGAAAAGAAGTGAATCGCGTAAGTTAAAGTAAAATGATTGAGGAAGTTATAACTTTGCGTTTATTTACAAAGTAAAAAAAAGCTATGTTGTGTTAAAAATGAATTGATAAATAACTGTTTAATGATACTCATCAGAAAATAGACAATGCTAATAGAGTTTATTAACTTAATACAAATATTACTTTCCAAAAAGATAATTTTGGTTTTACGTTAGCTGTATCTTATTTATTTCAATGAACAAAAAAATTGAACAAAATAAGATATTCTCTCAATCTGTTTCATTACTTATCATTATTCTAATTATTTTAAATTGATAAAAAAAGAAAAGTTATATTCTGTTTGATGTAACAATTTTTTCATTAAGGTATCCGTCTTCTTGCAACAACGTTTGTCTAAAAAAATGGAGATATAGAATTTTTTTTTGTGGTTTTTAGATTTATTTAATATATTTTAAGGGAAAAAAATGCTTAAGTTAAGAAGAGAAAAATAAATTAATATTACTAAAATGGGAAAAAATTGGTAAAAATTTACTTAAAAATTTACATAAACGGGGTACAAAAAAGGCTTATCAACAAATTCTCAAGTTTTCAATTTTGATGTATTACTCTAGTACTCATTTTTGAAATGACATTCAGGATAAGAGATATTTTAATTTCTACAAAAACTAGAGCACTTTATCTTAGTTATTATATGAAATTGCTTAAAAAACTGTGGTTATATTCACATAAAGTACCGTAAATTTTTCAATAAAACAGTGATTGATGAATGTGAAGGTCTTAACACTTCTACTATTACACACAGAATATACACAAAAAATTTCAGTTAATTATTCTTAAAACTTTTTGACCAATCGCTGTCCCCGTTTGAGTTTTTTGAAAAAAAAACCTATTTCGAATAAAATGAATTTTAAAGTTTGACATCTTGTTATGGCACCTGATTTTACTAAAACATTTGTAATTTTTGTTCTAGTGAATAGAAAAGAAAAACTTGGTATTTCTACAAAGCTAATAAGACAGTCTATAAAATAAAAACATAAAAAACTTTGCCAATTTTTGAAAAAATTCACGAGTTTAGGGTAGTTGGATACCTTTTAATATGCATATTATTACAATGGTACAACTGTTGTTAAACCTTCTGATTGTACAAGATAAAAAGGATAATATCACAAATTTATTTTAAGCAAATTAATAATTTCTGATAACTTTGAAAAAAACATTTATGAAACTTTTCTATTATTAAAAGCAATGGACAGCAATAAATGTCTCACTTAATACATTTACCACTTTAATGAAAGAATTTTCATGCATCAGATCCAGTTTAAAATACGTAAAGAACCATTAATTCAACAACTTACTATATCTCTTGTTTTACTAATTCATGAAAAAAAAATAAAACATCGAATTCTTAAAGTTAATTACGAGTAGCAAAAATTCATTGATGTAACATATAATTTTATATGAGGGAAAAACATTCGTTACAGATTTTTTCAAAACATCAAAATTTAGTTTATAATGATTATTGATCAAAAAAATTATTATAATTCTGTACGATTAATTAATTTAAAACAATATCCATTATTTAGCGACAAATTTAAGAATCATGTAGATATAAGTACTATCACTCTTTTCTACATAGATGAAGTAAAATTTGAATAACTATAAAATGCGTCACAGTTTCAAATAAGTTCATAGTTTAAAAGCTGTAATTTACATGATCTTTGAAAACTATTATAATTTTGCAAACTATTCTTAAAATTTAAACAAAATTCTTTATTCTAGTCATTACAGGAGATATTGATTGAGAAAAATGTAATGACAAATTTTTATTGACAATAAATGAAATTCACTATAAACGAATATGTTTCCTAAGCTCCAAGAACTTTCAAAATTGCTTTAATTTGCTTTCAGTAAACTCATTTAAGGATTATAAGAATTCAAGATGTTATTTACGCGTTATATAATATAACTATGAACCATAAAATGTGCAGTATTATTAAGGTATCCGACTACGTTCGGAACCGTGATTTTGCAAAAGCGTATAAATGGATAATATTTATGATATTTAGTGTCACTTAGATTAGAAAATGTATATAAAATTGTTTTAAGAATAGTATTACAATAAAAAATTATTTAAGTACAATATTTTGACAAAAAATGAACATAGAATGACCCATTTTCAAAATGTTCTCCTTTTGTGAAAAATGCTTCTATTTCAATAATATTTTGTCTGTCTCAGACCTCTGTACAGAGGTTCAACTAGAATTTTTGAAATATACAACTTAAAAGTGGGTTTATCCATGTTTTACGACACACACACAACAGAGGGGAGAAATTCTAAGAAAAAAACGCCGATAGTTATTTCAAATGGTTGTAACTGAAAATAATGTGAATTTTTCAAAAATCATAGTTGAGTCTCTGTATAGAGCTCTGAGCTATATACAGGCAAAATATTATAATAGAAGCACTTTTCACAAAAGCAGAACATTTTGAAAAAAGGTTATTCTAAGTTAATTTTTAGCCGAAATATATTGTATTTAAATAAATTTTTTTTGTCGAAATGTCCTTATATATAAAAGAATTTTATACATGTATTCTAATCTAAGTGACACTAAATATCATGAAATTACCCATTTATGCGCTTTTTTAAAATCACGGTTCCGAACGTAGTCGGATATCTTAATGTAAAATTATTACTTTAATTTTTCATAAAACCTCTAGTAAATAAAAAAATAATATTTATCTCTTTTTCCATAACTTATGAAGGAAACTAGAACGAGTCTAAATTTTTTTGTTTGAATATATTAAGTACATAATTAAATTTTTAAATATTGAATATCTTAAAGAATAACGAAATGTTTCACAAAATATTTTTTTACGCAAATAGTAAAATATTTTTTCTTTAATAATTCAATTTTCTTTAAAAAAAGTTAATAAGTTATCCACAATTCCTATAATTTACACAATTATAGATAAACATGAAACTTCATAAATTTCATAAATGCTTAAAGAATATGATAAGGAAATTATAAATTCAGTAATGGTGTTTTTATCAAAATACAAAAAACTAATTCTTATTAACTGAAAGGCTTCTAAGAGTTTAAATAGGTTTATTTATATTTCCTTTTTGAGAAGCGTGAAATATCACCTAAATTTCAAAAATATTTAAATTATTTTCTCGGGAAAATATCGGATTCTAGAAAGAAGTTTCAAATTTTAAAATTAAAGAAATTTTTTTGAAAAAGGCTCTGTAAGATTTCTCTAAGAATTTAAATGTGTTTATTTTATATTATTTTATTCATTTATTTATTTATTTTGATAAATGGAAAGTGTTTTCCAAAACTCTAAAATATTTCAATCATTTCCTCCAAAGTACAAAATTTTAAAAATAAGAGTTCCAAATTTTAAAATTAAATTTATTTATTTTTTTAAAGTGATTTCATATTAAAAAAAGCTACTTCATAAAAATAAAATATTAATTTCAATAAAGTAATTCCTTACACGAAAAAGCACAAACAGTCTTTTAAAGCGGGCTTACCATGGATTTTGAAATTCCACAGTTTATCGAGACATATAAATTGTGCTATTAACGCCTGATTTTCTAGAGAACTTTTCATACACAATAATTAAAAAATATCGAATAAAATATTAAATGTATGACTCACAACTAAAGGCCCAGTTCTTCAAACTTCTTAATCCAGTTACTAATTGCAAACCTTGTCTCATACATTGTGACGATACATTTAATTCGCTCGAACTTTCCATAACTCTGGGCATTAAAGTTTTAATCACCGACTGTGCAGCGCTTTTAAAGTTTTTATCCATTTGTGTCCATAATTCTACAACATTTGTTTGATTTTCTGGTATATGAGGTAATCTCCATATTGACGCATTTGATTGTGTAAGAAGTGTAAGAAAAAATACGAGGCTTAAAGAAACAGATGTCGCAGAGAGCTTCATCTTTCACTCGCCCTATTCTAATTCACTGTAAGTATAAGTCCAGTATCTTTCACCCTCTAATTTTATCCGCGGATTCGAAACTGGTTCCATCTTGCACGGATCTTATATACCCGACTTACTCCCGGTTGCCCGTGACATTCTCCTGCTTATTGCGTAAAAGAAAAAG
Organism: Trichonephila inaurata madagascariensis; assembly: GCA_019973955.1. Classification (NCBI taxonomy): domain Eukaryota; kingdom Metazoa; phylum Arthropoda; class Arachnida; order Araneae; family Nephilidae; genus Trichonephila; species Trichonephila inaurata. The sequence goes on along the minus strand of BMAV01017705.1, from coordinate 445,284 downwards.
ATAATTATAATCAAAGTTATCACATTTGCCTAATACTTCTTTAATATTCACGTTTGATTACGGAAAGAGAAAAAAAAACGTGTGCGTGAGAGTTTGAAAGGTTAAATAAACAAGCAAAATCAAAGTAACCTTGGAAAATAAATAAATAAATAAAACAATGCATCTAAATTCTTGAATTTAAGTTTAGTGTCCGTCAAATTAAACACATTAGTTCTGACTGATCTTCCTCTTTATATTACTAATAAGGAAAAACATGTTTTTGACCTTTAATGAACATGTCATTCAAATATTAGAACATTCTACAAACAACAATACTACTCAGGATTAATATGCGCCATGTAAAGTGTTGCAGAAACACGTGACGCAAGCAAAAATAAATAGATAAAAAATATGGACATAACAAGAAAAGTTCAAGTTTTTTTTCTTACTAACCCAAGATTAAAGCATCGGATTTCAAGGAAACTGCCGTCAATGTAGTTGACCCTTTTCTTTGTGTAATAACGTAATATTCACCGCAAAATTATTACGGGGGATTTCTTTTTTGGTTCGAAATATTTACCATTTAATGATACATTGTTTCGACTTCTCGGAATTAACTATTTTATTATTCTAGTGGTAATAAATTATTACTTGTTTGTGATTTCTTTCACGTGAAAAAACACTGTGGGGGAACTATGGAGTTATTATTCTGTGGGAAGTAACAACGATGATTTTGACGTCAGTGTTCATCATTTAAAACCATGTAAAAACAACTTAAGTGAATAATAACTATAAATTGGAAACGATTTATTTAGAACAAAACCACCTTGTTGTAGTTTGAGCTTGCCTTTTTTTAAAATTAGTATTGTTTTATTTCTTATTTTACTTTAATTTTAATTTTTGTGGCAATATTTTTACTATTTTTTTTTAAAGAAATTATGCTTTTTTCTTTTTTTCTTAATAATTAATTTAAAATTAAAATTTCCCAAAGCACACACAACTAATACTGCTATTTTAAGTACTTTATTTATCAACTTTTTCCTCTATAAATATATTTTATAAATTCATATATATTAACAAACTCATTTATTACGCTTATTTTTCACAGAGACTATAATGTATTTAGCACACGATTTGGCATTTTTCCTTGCTTGTTTTTATTTAAATATAAGAAGAATTTGATTGTAAAAGATACACACTTGATAATAGTTATGTTAAAATTTAAATTGAAGAGCTAAAATAAACTTGATAAAATTCTCCTTGCGGGTTAATTTTCTGAATATACGTATTAATTTTTTTTATATGTTAAGTTTATATTTAACACGCGATTTGGCATCTTTCTCCTTGTTTGTTTTTATTTAAATATAAGAAGAAATTGATTGTAAAATATACACTTGATAATATGTTAAAATTTAAATTGAAGAGCTAAAATAAACTTGATAAAATTCTCCTTGTGGGTTAATTTTCTGAATATACGTATTAAGTATTAACACAAAGCTTAAAATTTCTTAAGAACTAGCTTTACTTGTCAAACAAAGCTTTTATTGGTAAGTACAAATTTTTGTTGAAAAATAAAACTCTTAATTCTCTCTGTTGTTTTCCCCCCAGTCAATTAAAACAAAACTTAAATGAAAAAGTAACTTTTTATTGTGTATATCTTTATTAAAGAGGAAAGCGACTCACTCACTTGTCACGAAATCTCTAGAAAGATTAAACTTACTGACTTGGAATTTGGTAAGCGAGTTTCTTTTGTTGAGTAGAGGCCTGCTAAGAACCGGTTTTGCGGAAAGAGTTCTCTCACGAGAGTTAAAGGAACGTTATAGATAAATACATCCCCATTTTTTAACTGTTAGAGTTACATTCTTGAAACTTGATAAGCATGTTTCTTTTATCTAGTAGAGATCCACTAAGAGTGAGTTGCGTTGAAATCGACTCCGAAGGAGGATTAAAGGGGAGTTGCAAATAAACATTCTCGTTTTTGATCTATTAGACCCACAGCAATAAATTTTGTGATAATGTTTCTATTGTTCAGTAGAGGCCTGCTAAGAAGGTTTTTTTTCCTTAATCCACTTCCAAGGGGGTTGTGAGGGATTAAGGGGGCGTTATAGATAAATATTCTCTCGTTTTTTTTAATTATTAGAACTATAACCGCAAAATTTGATAAGCATGTTTCTTTGATTTAGAAAAGGTAAAGCTCGCAAAGAACTCATTTTTCGTTAATCTACTCCCAAATGGGGATTGTGAAGGGGTAAAAGGGTGTTATAGCTAAAAATTCCCGTTTTTGAAGTATTAGGCCTAGACTCAAAATTCGAAACGTTATTTTGTTGAGCAGATAGTGTCGCTAAAATCGTTTATTTGATATCGATTCTCAAGGGAAAGAGGGGTTGCAAGGCTTAAGATTGCGTTATAGATAAAAATTCCCAATTTTGAAATACACTGCTGGGCACACAAATTGCAAAACCAAGAAGGACCAGAGATATCGCAGCGAAATTTATTTGGCAGGTAACTCGTTGTACAAAGATCAAACGATTAAAATTACAGCCACTTGTGACGTGAGATAATGACAAAATAAGTAGTTAATGCAGCCGCCATTGTTGGCTATAACCACTGCCACACGCCTCGGCATAGATTCAAAGAGGCTTTGTATTTATCCTTAGGGTACAGAAGTACATGCGGCTTCCACATACTGCAAAAGTTGACCTGGCGTAGCAGTGGGTGGTGTATCTCAGACCATTCGTTGTGCAAGCATGGACTACACATTTTTAATTGTCAATAGATCAGGAGACCAAGCAGACCAAGGAAGCAGTTCAAACTGATGGGCAAAGTAGAGCTCTTGAACACTGCGTACCATGTGTAGTCACGCATTATCCTGTTGGAATATGGCTGATGGCAAACGTTGAATGTATGGGAGGAACACGGGCTATAACACCTCAGAAATGTAGCGCTAGCTGTTCCGTGTACCGGCAATGCGTACAAGAGGGGAGCAGCAGTGAAATCCAAACCATGATATCGGGTGCAGAATCAGTGTGACGATGAATAACGCAACAGTTCAGCAGCCTCTCACCACGGTGTTTCTAGACTCGAATCTGACCATAGCGATGTTGCAGGCAGAAGCGGGATTCATTAGTAAACACAATGTCGTTCCATACCGTTGTCCATGTCTGCCGTTCATCGTACCGTTGGCGGCGCAAACGCCTGTGGTTTCCAGTCAAAGGTAAAAGAAGCAATGGTCGCTTTGCGAAAATTCCACTCTGCTGCAAACGGCATCAAATGGTAGGAAAGGGCACCGAATGATGCATAATAGACTAATCTGTTGTGCTACGGTTCAGGATGTAGCTGCGCGATCCATCATTGTCCTGCGCACAATCCGCCTGTCATCACGGGTAGTGGTGAAACGAGGCGGGTGCGATCGGCCCCATCGGTCCCGCGTTTTTTCTTGAATCTAGCGATGACACACAGTTGCTTGGTTTCGTCCAATGCGTTTACCGATTTCTTTGGGGGATAACCCGCAATCCCTACAGGTTACCATCCTTCATCGGTTGAATTCAGAAACTTGGCCAAAAAATTCTCTATTTCTTCCACGAGGCATAGTTAAACAGTTTACGAAAAATAAAACAGCAAGAAAGAACAATTGCCGTACTTCAAATCACTGATTTGTTCTCCCCTTATACAGCACTTGTGGGTGGCGCTACGGTAAACCGTGATGTGCATCTGCGCTAAAATGCCAATGATTTGCATATTTCATCACCGCCAATGCATTATGTAAATTTTACGTGGTTTGCATGCTTCCTTCAGGGTGTTTCATTTTGTGTGGCCAGCATTGTAGTAGACAAATAAACTTAAAATTTGGCAAACAAGTTTTTTCTTCAGCAGAAATCCGCTATGAACGCGTTTTGAGAATATAGACTTCCGAGTCGAGTTGCATGTGGTTATGGAAGTGTTATAGATAAGAATACCCTTTTTTTTAAAAAATTATTAACCTTAAAGTGTTGAAATTTGTTCATTTTGCTCTTTTCTTGGATAGAGATTCGTCGAGAGCAGGTTTTGAGGAAATCGTCTTCCAAGGGAAGTTACTTGGGCGTAGAAATAAAAAACATTTCGATTTAGATCTAATAAGCCTACAGATTTGAAATATGGTAAGCATGTTGTTTTTATTGATTATTCATCCACTAAGAACGTTTTTATCAGAAATAGACTTCGAAGTGGTGTTACCAGGGGTTAAGAGGAGGGGAGGCTTGTGGATAAAAATTCAAGTTCTTGAAATTTTAATGTGCAAAGTGAAAATTCTTTTGTTCATTAATGATTCACTAAGAATAGGTTTTGCGGGAAATATCTTCGGGAATTTTCAAGGGTTAAAAAGGAATTATATATTAAAATTCCCGTTTTTGAGCTGTTCGCTGGTTTAAAATGTGGCAAACATGGTTGTTTTGATAAGTAGAAATCAGTTAAGAACGGGTTTTATGGAAATCGACTTCCAAGGGGAGGTTACTTGGAGTTACTGGGGTGTATAGATAAAAGAAACTCCCGTTTCGAACTGTTGGAACAACAGTAACTATATTTAGTAATTTTTTGGTCCACTGAAAGATTTTGTTGAAGATTTAAAAAGAAATATCATATCACGTTGTTTGTGCCATCGATGTATACTTGTTTGATCCGTTTTAAATTTTCTGGCTACTGCTTTGTTTCCGTGTTTTTTTTTCTGGATATAAAATTGTCTTCCTATTCAAACTTGCATCCTAGTGAATTCGTCTTGATGTCCTTAGAGATATCTGTGATGTTTAGGAGATTGAAAAAAAGCGTATACAAAAAAAAAGTCTTAAATACGAGGTGACAGCGAAATTCACGATAGACTGGATACTGAAGATAAACTACGGAATGTAATAAGTCATGGATGCAAGTGACCAGAATGGCTAGTTACATTTCTCTATTTGAAAGGGGTGGAAACTCAATTTTCCATCCAACGAAATTTTTGCCTTCGATTCTAAGCCGCATCTGATTTTCAGTAACATTCACACTGGAAAAATAGTGTGGCTTAGATTCGAGTAAGTACGGTAAATACAAAGATATATAATCATATTTTCTTTCATCTCTACTGTATAAGTGCAATAAGCAAAATTTTATTATTTACCTGTCTTCAATAGTGTTGCAATTTTAATGACAGGCAATGTAAATGTTCCAAAAATAACGATGAAATAAATGAGTTACGTTTGTAAAGAGAGTCTGGTATTTTTCTCTGGAACGATGTATCTAATAATATTGTGTCCCAAAGCAATATTATTATACCTAAACATAGGTATTCATTTGAGGTAAGTAAATTGGGCTTACCTTCTTTATAAAAAATCCGGGATCCTTTTATCTTCTTTTTTCGTTCGGGGGAGGCATAATAAATCACAATGAATCAAATGAAGAGTCCTAATCTTGACATACACTCATCTATTTTTAATATTAAACATATATACGTTAGTTACATTATGACTACGCGACAAAAACGAAAGAACACATAACGCGCGAACAGCAAAACAGTTAACAGTTAACAGAGAGAAAAAAAACATGACATCATTTCACTTCATTTCATTCCGTGCGGGCTTGCGCAAAACGGAAATACAGATGGGAGTTTCGCATTTCGCAACATATAGGTCTAATGATAATGCATTTGATCAAGTTTTTTCTTATAATATATACTTTATATGCAATCCATTTGAAAATTCATAGACAATATATCGTATGAATCGAAAATGGAGTCATAAATATGCTAATAGTTTAAAGATTTTTCTTTAAATCTTAAAACATGTTCTAGAATTGAATTAGGAATAAAAGCAAGGTTGCAGAATTTTTGTTCTTTATAAAAACGTGTCAAGTCAACGTATTGTAATGCATAAAATTGTTCAATTTAATTCGAAATCACTACAGTTTTCAATTTAATTTCAGTATTGTTATAGTTTGAAGAATTGTATGTATCAGACGCGTTCACCTTGGAGAGCATGTTTTCCTTATTTAAAGAAGTCGTAAATTGTAATAAAAAGGCTAAATTTATGAACCATTTTTTGTTATTTCTGGAAATTCTTTCTTTTTATTTCATAAACATATACTTTCGATTTGCAAACGATAAAGCCTTTTCGAAAATTTTATCTTCATTTAATGCCACTTCTGAAAAGTTAATTATATTCCCTTAGCCAGAACCAATAATTCTTTGTGATACATCCGTGAAAATTTTGACTTTTTAATATTTAGTGGAAAATAAACTACAACATTATCTGTCTATAATGCAGTTTAGATTTTGTGCTCCTATTAAATTTGAGATATCTGAAAAATTAAAACTGTGGTTTCAGTATGCATTAGTTAAAGGTAAAAGAGTGTTATTAGCTTAACACTTTCTTGACGAAAGGAACATTTTTCGCCATTTTAAAATTGGTGGCTGTCGTATTCATATAATTATAAGCTTATCTGCATTTTTTTATATGGATTGTCAAAATAGAACGTATGTCGAACGTGTGAAGGATCTATTCGCATACCTTCCGCTAATCCTCTTGGGAAATCTTTGTGCTATCATTCGCGTTTATTCACAACCAACCCCTTTTGAAGAAGAGAAACCATGACATTCAATTTAAATATACTATATATAGTCAGGGTTTTCTAATTAAATATGAAGAGAAGAAGAGAAAGAAAGCCAAAAGTCAGGTGAGATTGCTACTGATCAGGTGTCACTATAAATTACTGAATATATCAAATATTAAATAGACTGCCGAGGCTGTATTGACGGGACTATAATATTATTATACAGGCAGTAATATTAGTTCCACATGAAGGCGGCGTTGAAACGAGCTGGAAAAGTGCCGGTGGAACAGATGCTGGTAAGGCTATTGGAAGTGCCGGGGCGCAGATTCTGGTAAAGGAATTAGAGAGACTGTTGGAGTTAGATCACGTCTCTGCGTTGTTGTTCTCGCGATTCCAGGGTCTCTTTTTAGGTGAAATACGTCCAGCCCACGAAAGTGACACGTGATGTGTAGTCACTTCTGTTTGGACGTATTTGGTGGAACCATTCTTCTATTGGTCCAAATCCCCTTCGCGCGGTGTACTTTGAAACCGGTGGCTGGAGTGGGGGAACTGCGTCGACATCTTAATGTCGGCTAGTTCAAGGGAGGTCAGAGGTTGACTTCCCTTAGGACATCAGCGCCGGGATGTCCACCCTGGGATACTTTCCCACGAGAAACTACTTGACCGTTGAAACCTCACTCGTTCCCGACGGGAAATGAATCTTTGGTGAATACCGCCGCAAGACGAAGATTTAAAGTGACGATTGGTCACTAATCTTAAAGTAACGTGTTAAGCTAATTGGAATAACTGAATTAGTCCTAAATTAAAGTGGTTGATATTTATAGTTTTCGTATAATTCGAGCATCTCGTTATTGTTCCACTTGTATTGTTTATATTGAGACATTCTCTTCTTGAATTTAATTAATCAGTGCTACGAATTTGGTTGATCAATAACAGCCGTTATGCATCCAATATTAGCCTACGCTTGCCCAGTGTAGGGTTACGCTGCTAAAACTAATATTAATATTCTAGATACTCTTCAAAATTCTACCATCCGGATGATCGTAAAAGCAACTAGATATATGAGAAATGACGACATCCGGAAAGCCATTAAAATTAATAGTTTTAAATCTCACATCCAGAAGATTGCAAAAAATTTCTTTAACTCTCTGCAATATACTAATAATACCAATATGATTAATCTGCTAAACTACAATCCCAATGATACTACCAAAAGGCCGAGAAGAATTCTTCTCGATTCTTACAATCCGCCTTAGTTTTTATTATTTGTGAATTTTTTTTTGCATACCCATTGCTAAAATTTTTCTCTATCATTTTATTTTGTCGTATTCCCCACATCGGGGCTTGCCCCTCCCCTTTTAGTCTTAAATTTCTTCTTGAGAGATTTGAGCAGCCAATGAGAGTCACTATCCTCACCCGCCGTGATCCATTCAGGGAGCTCACTCAGCTCTCACCCAAGTATTCAAAAACCACCATGAACTTAGAACTTTTCCGAACGATTGGATCGACCAATCAGAAGCTTATTACTCTCTAGCATAATAGCAACACAGTCGCTCCACATCTACTTTCCAGATATGGGATAGAGGCTCGCTTCGTGAGCCATATGCCCAGTTATTGCACCGAAGGCTGATCAATAAATAAGTTGATTTTGAATATGTATGGTATTCCCTCCCTTCCACCCACGCATGTAGGCAAGCAAGAAAAAGGGGATAATCCCTCACAAACGCAATTAAGTAAACGGGTTAAGTCAGCGATTCCCGAACTGTGGGGCTGGTGCCCCTTGGTGGATGGGATAACCTTAGGCGCGAAGATATTAAAAAGTCGAAAAAAGAGTTTTTGAAAAAATTCTTTCATTCATTAATTATTTAAAAGTGATTTATATATTTAAGATATTCATTACTTAAATGTTATATGTACAAAATTTAATACTTATCTTGATAATTTGTACGATTTATAATGAAGGTCGCGTACTGTAGCTTTACGTCAAAGTACATTATTATTACATTCAATACATTGTTATTTTATGAGGAGGGGGGGGGTGCGATGAAAATTGTGAGAGAAAATTGGGTCGCAAATACTGGAAGTTTGAGAAGCACTGGGTTAAGTGCTTAGGGAAGGAAAGAACTGTCAAATGTCAAATTCATTGGCGTCAATGATAAGTCTTTCGTGGGCGGTATTCTTTTTCTTACTACTAATTTCACTTTATTGAGTGTCGTATAATAATATATTACTAAGTTTTTTCACGTGTTTTACGTTATTCAGTAAGTATAATTTTGTGCAACAATAAAATGTATTTGAGCAAATGAAAACAAATGCCTGATAAATAATGTGGGCCACACCTTAGATAAGCCTACTATAAATGTTTTAGAAAATGAGAAGTTACATTTTTTTTGTATTATACAATTGAAATACATTAATTATTTTTGTAGAATAGCATTTAATTTCTTACAATTCTTAAAATGCACTTCGATAATGAACTCAATGCATCCGACTACGCTTGGAACCGAGATTTTGAAAAAGCATGCAAACTAGTATTTTTTTTAATACTTAGTGTCATATAGAGATTGGAATACAAGTAAAAAATTTTTTCAGAATATTATTATAATAAAAAATTATTTAAATGCAATATGTAAAAAAAGGAACATAGAGTTACCTAATTTCAAAACATTTTCCTTTCATGAAAATTGCTTCTATAATAATAATATTTTGTGTGTGTGTGCCCATATATACTAAAGACTTCTTCAGAGAACCTGAACTAGGATTTTTAAAAAATTCACATTATTACCATTTAAAATAATAATTGATGTCTTTTTGCTAAAATTTGTATTGAAATATGTATTGATGTATTGATATATGTAGATAAATCAATTTTTCTAAGTTGTAAATTTTCAAAATCCTACTTTAAGCTCTGTACAAAGGTCTGAGCTATATATAGGCAAATTTTTTTTATTATAGAAGTATTCTTCATGAAAGGAGAATGTTTTAAAAATAGGTAATTCAATGTTCATATTTTACCAAAGTATTGCATTTAAATAATTTTTTACTGTAATAATATTCAGAAAACAATTTTATACTTGTATTATAATCTAAGCGACATTAAATATCAAAAACATATTAGTTTGCACGCTTTTGCAAACTTACGGTTCCGAATGTAGTCGGATACCTTAAGAAATAAAATATATTTTCATCCATATGAAAATGTATGTGGGTGACAAGTGCTTCCTTTTATAGATTCATTTCTTCTTTCTTTAAATCATTCGAATACTTATTTTTTAAAATTGCTTGATGAATTTCTTTTTGAGGAAAAGTAGTCAGTTGAATTATTCGCAGAAATATTCTAAAATGAAAATGTCTTTTAAAACTTTTCTAGCGAGTTTTCTTTTTAAAACTTCTTAGTTTTATTTGTAAAATACATTTACAGAAATATTTCCATCATGTGCTTCCTCTTGATCCCCCCCCCCTTCCAATCAACCATCATTCAATAAAATCTTTCTGCAATTAATTTGAATATCCTTCATCTACATATTTTTATTTTTTGTGTTTAAAATGTGAAACCCATCAGTTTTGGTATGTGTGCATTAGTTAAATATTTCCAAGTATGAAACAGGAAACAGATTGCTGTCAGCAATTAAAAACAGACATTTCGTCGACTTTCTTTTGAAAATTGACTGAAAGGTTTTCATAGAAGGTTAAATGAACTTTTTATTTTAGTTCACTCAGTTTCGTTATTATGCAAATATATGTCATGCCAGTTTAGATTCCATTCTTTGAGGAAGGTCTTATTTTCAAACAAGAAATAAAATAAGATGCTGAATTTCTGAAGAATTTGTTGCGTATTTGACACAAAGCGTGTGTTCTCGGAGCTCTCTCTTTGTTCAAAGAAAGCAAAGACAGAAAAACAAAGTGGTATGAAACTTGGTATACTAAAGCTACGTGTTGTGCAACTAAAAACTTTGCTTTAGAATTTTTTTAAAAAATTCCATGTTGAATTCAGTTTGGTATATTTTTTTCTGACTAACTCACTTCTTTCACTGCTCCAGAGATTCAAGTGTTTTAATAAAGTCTGACTTTGAGGCCCGTAGTGGCATAATTGGTTTGTCGCTGGCCTTCTGTACCCCCAATGTGGCGAAATCGACCCCGGAACAAGATGTAGAAAATCGTCAGCGGTCATGTCGTATGATTATGCGGCATGAAAAAAATTCCTTGAGTGTCCATTTAGCTTGGATGCTCTTGCAATTTAAATTCCTAAGTACAAATTTCTCATCTACAGAGCTCAGGTGCCTCCCTCGGGGCTCCCTCCACTAGGCTTCAAAATTACTTGCGGCAATTGGTATTGCCTATATGGTGCCGCACTAAAAAGTGATACCAGCTCCTGGGGAATGTACTAAGTCTTCAAAGGTAGAAAGACCAGTACGCAGCTTCATTAGAAAAAACCTAATGACACGAATTTTGGGCTAATTTTTTTTAAAAAAATATACCAAATTATTACTATAGTATCCAATTTTGAAAGATCTTTCCATTAATTAGTTTACTTTTAGTATTAATTTTGATTCTTTTTTAGAATCAATGATCGCAAAAGCGTATTTTTTCAAAATTTTACTGATTTTTTTTTTTTTTTTTAAAGATTACAAAAGGGTAGTCCATCATTAAAAACTTTTCTGCAAGTTAGATGGATGGATTAAAGAGTTTTATTTTAAAGATTTCTCCGTGCTAAGGACAAGCAATACAGATAGTTATATTATTAAACAAAACAATTGGCTGAGAGATAATTAAGCTTTGTCTTAAAAATAGTTAGCGATTATGTCATAGTATGATCAAAATGATATATTTAAAATTTGTAACTATATTTACCGATATTGAAGAATCTCTCAACGGTTTAATTACAATATGCCATGATATCAATAGAAAGTGGAAAAAAATTTCAATAACTTCATAAACGAAGATAATATTCACATGATCTTTGCTTCATAGGGTATTTATTCTTTTTACATCCTCTTTTCAGTTTTACATAATATGCATAATCTGCAATTTATACAAATTAAAAATCTTTTTCTATAAACTTATAAGGACCAATAAGAAACCTACGCCGGCGGCCCCCTTTTATGTATCATCCTGACATCGCGCGCGACATTCAAAATACTAATTTCAAATAAATAAATAATGTACTTAACTATATTAATTAAAAAATTTTATGAGAAGGATGAGGCTGAATTTATTTTACAAGTGCTGTTTTATTAGGTGTAATATTTGAAATCTGCAATCTCAATTTCGGTTGTAAGTTTTTTAGACGGTTTTCGTACTTATTTTTAAGATAATGAAAAGCATAAAATTAATGGAGACATATTCGTGGACCTTTAGAATGGTGCTAAGGCTCCGAGGGTTGGTGGGTCATGGTTTAAGAACCGTTGACCAACAGCATTTATAATTAACTGGTGCTCCTGATAATCAATTAATTACAGTCCTTATTACGAACATCTATATTGCGAATTTTTCTAAATAGCGAACGTTTTCCTGGAACTAAGATCTTTCTTCGTAAAATAACCTCCCAAAAGCGAAGTGCCTTTTTTATATAACGAATTTCTCTTGTGATTAATTTTTTTTCTCTCTATTTTTTTAGTGTATCTAAGCATTCCAATATATTCTCTCTTTTAATACATTTTATGGTGGTCATAAATCTTGAACTGGTTTTATTATCCAAGAAGTGCAACCTTTAACCCCTATTGTTCTGTTCACTAGAAACATGTTAGATATCCCCTTACACTCTTATTGGAGTTATTTCGTGTCCTTGTGTCCCTGAACTAGTCTCCCATTCATTTGTAATGTTGATCAGTCGTACTAGTAACTTTGTTTCTTGTAGCTCGAGGTATATTAAGAAACACAGCATCTTTTCAAACAAAAAACTCAAATAAAATTAGCAGATTTTTTTAAGTAATTAAATTTTAGGTAATTAAAAAAAATTTTATATTAGAAAATATCCTTAAAATTCGTTAGTTTTTATATAAAATTATTTTCTTAACGTTGAAAATACAGTGTATTCCTCGACAGTTTTTTTTTCTTTTTTTCCTTGCAGTTATCCTTTTTTTTTTTTTTTATGGGTAAAATATTCAGTCAACCCACCTATAACGCGGTACTCTCAGAACGCGGTTTTTATATAACGCGGAGCTGAAATTGCAACAGCCCTCCTATAATGCGGTACTCTTACAGAGCGGTTTCCGTTCAACAAAATCCCATCAGTTCTTTCCGTGTATTCAATGAATGGTTTTAACTGGATATCGTCGGTCTAATTATCAAACTGCGTAACTCCATCTGGGATGCTTATTTGATACAGTAGGGCTAGGCGCCAAGTTGTTGTTTATGTTTGTCAAGATAGGCGATAATATTACAATATGGTTTACTTTGATATTTTTATCGTGCGATAATGTGGTGGCCATGGTTATAACGTATATTAGTGTTAGTTTTTTTCCCCGCGGGATCTCTGCTCAGCAAAAGTAACACATTGTTACAAATTTTGTGTAATGAACGCTTAAAATAGTGTAAATAATTTACATCTGGAAGTGTAAAACATTAATATTACTTTCTGTTGTATTTATTTTATGTTAAAATCTTGCCACCACCTCTCCCTTCGAAATCTAGTTTTATTAAGAAATAAAAAAAAGTAGTGATTACACTGATCGAGGAATAAATTAAAAGCGGAGCGCGCCCTGAGGCATGGCGTAGACAAAACAAAATGATTAAGGAATTGCGCCAAAAAGGTTTTTATTGGTCTCCATATAACGCGGTACGACTGATGTGATTTGTACTAATTCTGAGTTTCTTATAGCGCGGTTTCCATACAACGCGGTAGACGGTTTCCATAGAACGTGCTACGAATTAGCCTAGTTTGTACGGTTAAATCCGAGTTTCTTATTGCGCGGTTTCCATATAATGCGGTACGCACTCACCGCGTTATAGGAGGATTGACTGTATATAAAATAAATAGATATTAATTTACAAAAAAGTGTGAATAATTACTTTTTTTACAATATATAGTGTTTATGAACTTAAAAAATTTGTTTTATGTGGTTTATAAATTATATTGAAAGATAAATCTCTATTTAACGAATTTTCTATATAACGAAGTTTTTCGCGATTAAGTGACTTCGTTAAATAGAGGTTCGTCTGTATTAATAATTTGTTGAATCACAGAAACAAGAGCAATTTAATTTCTCTATATATTTACGTTTTAAAATAAAATTTAAATTTACAAGGACTTTTATTGTGCAAAAATGACTCTAAAAAGGAAGTCATTAATGAAAAGTGCAGAAAAGTTCTTAAATAATTTGGAAAATATATAATTTTTTTTATTACGGCTACTATAATTATACCTCTATTAAGTATCAAAACATTTATGTGCGGTTGAAATTAAATATTGATTGCTTTTTTAAAAAACTTCTATTTAAGTTTACATTAATATTCGTATTCCAGAAGTAGTTCTAGAATTTAGTTTTGTTATTTTCAGCTATTATAAATTTAAAGGGGGGGGATTGTCCTAAAGCATGTACACCCCCACCCACCAAAAAACCCTTATTAATATAAATAATCACTCACACACAAATTGCATTACAAAATTTTTCCTTTCAAGGATGCAATTTATATTTTAATTAGATGACAGAATCATGGAGAACAACAAATGAAAATACACATAAAGAGAGAATTATACTTCCTCGTTAGGTGTATAAGTGGAATTAAAGACAAAAAAGTTTCAATTAGCACGTTTTTACAAAACGTTTTATGGAATAATTTTGTTGTTTAGTTTCCAAACAAAATTGTTTTCTAAGCCATCATGATTTTTTCCCCTTAAGCAAGCTTCTTAGGGACTCAGGAACCTTAATTTTGCTTTACCTTTCGTTTTCACGATTGTCCGTTGGGCATGCGCAGTGTTACAATTTTTACTGCACTAAGCTGTGTTGAAACACGTGTGTTAAAAAAAACTTCACGGGTTCTCCGTTGAGGTCAAAAGCTGTGGTCACGAACAAAGAAACAAATTCAAGGTTTTGTTATTGAGAACACTTTTTTTTGTTTAAAATAAATCTTTTAATGCAATTTCTGGATTTATTTCTATGAAGAAAGAGTCACGGACGAATCCTCGTAATAAATAAAAACATAATAATTATTTAAGCTTATGTATGGTGGGTGGTAGGAGAAAACTAATGTTACTTAGGTTACATTTTAACAAAAATTAGGAAGGTATTTTTTTGTTTTTGTTTTTAAGTGTATAAAATTTGTTATATATATATATATAAGAACTTTACGCATACCATAAAATGTTTTTATTTGTATTGGTTAGTAAATAAGCCAAAAATATACAATTTCAATTCAAAAATTAATTCATTAATTAATTCAAAATTTAGCACACATATTCTATACGTTCATTCTAAGCATTATGGAATTTTTGAAGTTTATTTCGACTTCTCTTAATTATTCTTTTGTAATTCTTTCTATTACAAGAAACTTTGATGATGAGAAATTCTTTCTTTCTTTACTTCCGTACTATGCAGTTTCTTCAATTTAAAAAGAGTTTCATTAAAAATAATACAGATTTCCAGTTTTGTTCTTCGATTTTTATAAATGAGATCCATTTTTTAAATCTCCATCACACCCTTAAACATTCTAATTTTCTAATTACAAAGACTATTTTGCAATAATTCCAATGCCTTGTCAAGTTTAAAA
Organism: Trichonephila inaurata madagascariensis; assembly: GCA_019973955.1. Taxonomy (NCBI): domain Eukaryota; kingdom Metazoa; phylum Arthropoda; class Arachnida; order Araneae; family Nephilidae; genus Trichonephila; species Trichonephila inaurata. The sequence goes on along the minus strand of BMAV01017705.1, from coordinate 430,041 downwards.
GATCGTATAATATTACAGTTTGAAGATTTTCAATTTTTAAAAAAATTCATTCACATAACAATATTTTTTGCGTAATACATAGAGACTATTCTGAAAAAGAAGGTTGTATGATTAATTTTAAAAACCTTTATAACAAAAATTTTGTGATTCAAATGAATACCTTTTCAAAAATAGTAAATTAATATCTGAATTAGAGAGGAGGAATTGCAAACGCACGTTAATTAAAATTTCAAATTTGTGGAAGAAAAAATAATCACAGTACTTCCTTTAAAACTCACTTGGAGTTAAAAAAAATTAAATAGCAAATTTTTCCTCGTTATATCTACATGTTCTTAACTTAGTTAATCTATATTTCTTGTACTTTTTTTTAATGTTTGCGTAAGGAAATTACTAATCTTATAAAAACTTGTGTAGCTTTGCATACAAATTACTTTCATTCACTACAGCAATACGGTTGTTAAATGATTTAAAAATAATTGCTTACAATATTTTGCGAAAAGGTTCCATTTGCAAAGTATTTGAAGTTATTTTCATACTTTTGATATGATTTAAATTTTTTAACATTAATATTTATTCAAACTCTATGTGCAATGAAATATGTAAAATCAGTATAAGAAAATAGAATCTTATTAAAAAGTAAAATCACTTTTGCTTTTTTAAATTTTCCTTCTTGTATGTTTGCTACTTTTGTTGCTTATGCCCTCTGATCGACAGTAACATCAGATCAAAGTCCGCGAAATTTATCGCGGCTAATTCTTTTAACGCCTGTCGTTAGCCTTAGCTTTGAGAATCATGCAAGTGACAGTAAGATTTTGCTCGATATGTGAAGATAGACATATTTATTCATTATACCATCAATAAAATGTAAGTTCCCGACACCAGAGCTTGCCTTGCAGCCCCAGACAATTTGGTTACCCCCTTCAAATTTGATAGTAGGCCGTAAATTTTTGACATGCATTGCTGTATTTGATTTCCGTAAAACTTTTTGCTTGCCATCCGATCCGAAAGAGTTATATTTGCTTTCATCAACAAAAATTACATTTTCCCAATATTCTGTTGGCTGCTTTACATACATTTTAGAATTTGAGGGAGCATGTTTTAAAATATCTGGGAAAAACAATGAACTACCCAGTAAGCGTTATCTACTCAACAATGAAGATCGGCTTTGGGCTTTAGCTTTTCTTGCCAATACTATGGGACATTTAAATAGTTACAATTTAAAATTACAAGGAAAAGATCATACTTTGCAGACTTTGACAAAAGCAAGATTTTTTTTTATGTCTCGATTTTGGAGCAAAAGGATTAACACATTTCACATTAATGCTACCAATGTTAATAATGCTCCGAGATATGGTAAATTTAAAAATTTAATATCTATTTTTCTGGATTAGTTTAGTGCTAGATTTGATGATTTTAAAGATGATAAAAAAGTGTTGTGTGTGTGTGTGTGTGATCTTTTCATGCATCTTTTTCCATAATTTCTTTACAAGACGTTGATCGTTACCCAGCGGAAATCTAAATTGGCACTATTGACCTGCAGTAACGTTTTTCAAACTGGGGGGCGCGCCCCTCTTGAGGGGCGTGATAACCTTATAAGAGGGGGGTGAGCATATATAAAAACAAAAATAAAAGATTTAAAAAAAATTGCAAATTTACAGAAAGAAAGCAAAACAAAATACATTGTGACATAATAAAAGTAAAATACATTGATATCATTTATATTTATAAATGTATCTGTACTGCACAATGTATTTTATAATTAATTTATCAATATTAAGATATCCGACTATGTTCGGAACCGTGATTTTAAAAAGGCGCATAAATGGAAAATTTTCATGATATTTAGTGTCACTTACATTAGAATACATGTATAAAAATTTTTTAAGGACATTTTGAGAAAAGAAATTATTTAAATACAATATTTCGTAAAAAAATAACTTAGAATAACCTTTTTTCAAAATATTCTCCTTTTGTGAAAAATGATTCTTTTATAATAAAATTTTGCCTGTATATAGCTCAAACCTCTGTACAGAGGCTCCTCTATAATTTTTGAAAAATTCACATTATTTTCAGATTTACAACCCATTGAAATAATTATCGGCGTTTTTTTCTTAAAATTTCTCTCTTCTGTTGTAGTAAAATATGTATAAATCCACTTCTAAGATTTATATTTCAAAAATTCTAGTTGGGCCTCTGCACAGAGATCTGAGCTATAGACAGGCAAAATATTATTATAATAGAAGCATTTTTCACAAAAGGAGAATATTTTGAAAATGGGTCATCCTATGCTCATTTTTTGTCAAAATATTGTACTTAAATAATTTTTTATTGTATTGCTATTCTTAAAGCAATTTTATATACACTTTCTAATCTAAGTGGCACTAAATATCATAAATAGTATCCATTTGTACGCTTTTGCAAAATCACGGTTCCGAACGTAGTCGGATACCTTAAAATTAATTATACTATTAGCTTAAGTTAGAAAGCAATCTAAAACAGATAAAAATACGAAAAGCTGTGATAAAATTATTTACTATAAACAGTTTGCAGCAAAATTTTCGTTTAATCCATACCCTTAACGACTCGCGAGAGGGGAGGGGATAGTATCAAATTATGCCAAAAGCTTGCTTTTTTTTATTGAAATTCCATCGTGTATAAAAGAAATTCGCCAAGTTGTTACGAAAAAAAAGAAGTGAACTAAGCAGGAAATCCCAATACACAAAATCATATACATTTTTGAAAAAGCCTTGAACTGGAAAGGATGTTACAAAAAAAAAAAAAAAAAAAAACTAATATATCAAAAAACTATCGGAAACAGACAAAACAGCCTTAGCTTTTATCAAACAACCATCAAAAGCGCGAATGCCTGAACTGCAAAAGAAATTACAATATTAACTCTAAATTTATTTAAAAGCAATGTTGTTGTTGTTGTGGCTAATCCTCAGTCTGTCTGGCGGAGTCAGAGAAGACCCAAAAGACCATTGACCCTTAAGAAATCCAATACCAAGAGGGAAGAGGAAAAAGGTTCTCCCTCGAAAGTTCCAAGCAGGCCAAGATGTGATCTGGAGAGGCTTGCTGAGTCTTGCACTTAGTGCAAAGAGCACCAAGTGCAAGAGTCCACAAGTCTTCCTGCCTCCACAAAAGGAAAGACTCTTTATGTGGCCACTTTTCAATCTAGAGATTGCAGTAGGAGAGGCTCTGCCACATTTAAGTAGGAATGAGGATCCTGGATGTTTGTTTTCATACCAGTATTGGTTCGGCGTGGTCCTCCACTCTTTTAAAATTTCAGATTTAACCCTATATTGATATTCAGAGTAGGTGAGGGTTAAAGAGATAGGTAGAGAAGCATTACAGCCCTCTTTAGCCAAGAGATCCGCTTGTTCGTTTCCAAAGATCTTAAAATGGGTTGGAATCCACTGAGAGAGAGAGAGAGAAAATGAACATCATGGGACTCTGATATTTGTCCAAGTGTTTGAAATATGGAGACACCAGCTTTGTCTCCGACTGTGATCCAGTTATAAAGATGTTGGAGATAACTGCGGCTATCATAGAGGATCCAGAGATCTCCGAAGTCTTGTTCATTAAGAACTGCCTCAAGGCTGTGCTCTATTGCAATAAGTTCACTTTTAAAGACGAAGGAAAAGTCGGGATTACGGTAGTAAAACGAAGACATCTCTCCACGTTTCTCAATGTAAATGCCGCTACCTTCTCGATCACTCAGTCTGCTGCCGTCTGTATAGATCTTGATGGCGTCACTAGGAATTCCATCAATGATCTCCATTGCATACAGTCTAAGATTATTTGGAATCAAATCCCCCTTAACGACAGGAGTAGAAAGGTCAAAGTGGAAATGCACTTTTCGGATTCCCTTCGCCGGACTGAGACAAGACTTGAGAGAGTGAGGCTCAACATCCCGAAAAAGCAATTGTAGAAGTTCTGCTTGACTGAAGGGGCTAGTCTCTGATTATTGCACCAGTTGTTAAGATATAGTGAAGTTTTATTATGTTGGCCATAGCTAGAGAGTTTATTGAAGTATTTGGTGAGGTTAGCCCTTCTTCTAGCTCTGAGGGGTTGCAAATCAGCCTCGAAGAGTACGATTTCTCTAGGGCAGGTTCGCCTTAAACCTGTGGTAATTCTAGCAGTGCTGACTTGGATTTTTTCTAGTTTGTCTAAATTAGTATCTGATGCACAGCTAAAAACCGGAAAACCATACTCCAGGATTGGACATGCGTGTCATATATGTATTCATTAAAGTGACTTCATCAGCTTCCCAGTCTTTGCCTGCAATGTATTTGAGAATATTTAATCGTTGTCTACTTTTTGAGACAATATGATGAATATGTTTGTAACTAGTCCATTCGGGATCCAAGATGTATCCTAAATATTTAGGATGATTCTCGTACACAAGGTCTTGATTATACATCTTTCATTTGGACTGATGATTGTATAGCCTTTTGTTGGTGGTAAAAGACGTGACAATGGATTTGGAAGGATTGAAACAGAACTTAGTCTCTGAAGCAAAGGCTGATAATGCTGACAGTGCATTATTAAGAGTTGTGTCTCCATTTCAATCAAGTCACTACCAGAGCACCAGACAATAATGTAGTCTGAAAACATGTCCAGTTCCGAAATGCTGAGGTAGTGTAAAAATGTAATACAAAGTGACCCCTTGCTTTTACCACAATGACATTAATTTTCTCGTTAATCATTTTATTCTTATATTAAGAATTATTTTTTTACTGTTTAGTTCGATTCACTATAAAAGCGTGTTTTTTTTTTGTTTTTTTTTTAAACTCAAATTTATTTTTCCTTTTTTAGTTCGATCTACAATAAGAGCCTGTTTTTGTTAGTTTTTAAAACCTTCATTTATTCTTTGTTGAATTTATCTTTAAGTTTGATATTTGGAGCCGGAATTACGTGGCTGCTGGGATTAGTTTTGTTCTTCAATGGATATTAATTAATGGGTCTGAATGGTATTTATTCTCACCGTTTAAGGGCCTTGGAGGAGTCCCATATCATTACATTTGAATTATCCCGTTTCTATAGATACAGGTCTAACTAATAAAAGTGTGTTAAGAAGAAATATTAAATGTCAATCGTATCATCACCTTTTAAACTTATTTCTATAATGTTAATTCTTATGATCACTTCTAAACATATTGCTTTATCAAAATAAAAAAATTTAGCAGTTGGAACATAAATTTATCCCCTTTTAAACGTATTGCTATAATGTTAACTCGTACCATCACTTCTAAACGTATATTGCTTTATAAAAATAAAAACTATTTAGCAGTTAGAACATAAATTATTTTTATTCACATGCACGAGTCTTTTTCTTAACACGCTTTTAAAGGTTTCACTTGTATGTAATGGAATCATGAACTTGATTTTTACCCACTTTAAAAGGTCAGATTAATTCGAAATTTCGCACACTTTTCAAGGATCCCTGACAATACAATAATTTCATAATTTTGTTTCATTGTCCTGATCAGGATTTTAATAATTAAAGCAGTGCTTCTCAAACTTTCAGTACTGGTGACCCACTTTTTAATCATAATTTTTCTCCCACCCACCCCCCTTATACAATAATAATGTATTGAATGCAATAATAATGCACTTGGACGCTAAGACTACAAGGTGATCTTAATTATAAACCGTACAAATTAATAAGATAAGTATATTAAATTTTATATAAGTTACTTTTAAGTAATATATATTTTATTTTTTTTCTTTCTCAAATTTTTAAATTGAAACAGATTGCAAAATGCGGTGGCTGCTTTGAAGACAAAATATAGAGCTCAGCCAAATATAGAAAAAGTACTGAGTGTCAATTTCTAATCGTAAACCTTCCTTTGACTAATAACTAATTTAATAATAATAAATTAGTTATAAAATACCTTGTGCAGAACTGATACATTTAAAATTGTACTGTCTGAAGTACCCGCTCTTCCCACGAGTTCGTTTTTAAAAAAAACTATAACATTCTTGATATAATAGCTGAATTGCCGAGAGTAAACCCAAATGCGCGACAATGTTTACGAAAATGTAAAATGGTATTTTAAAATGAAAGCTATTTTTATAATTAGTTTTATGCGAACTGTAATTTTAAGCCTCACAGAATGAGCATTTAGAATTAATGTTAAATAATGAAAAATAATATAAAATTCCGATGAAGAATAATTGTGTTACTTTTTCATATTTAAAGCGAGAAGACTTCAAATTGTTTTATCCCGGGAGCAGGCACATACTCGATACTAACATTAATGGGGTTTTTTTTATAATTATTTTTATTGTACACGATACCAATCGTGATTCCTGTGAATAATTTAACTAAGAGAAAGTATACACCTACTTTCATGGACTTTTCAATTTTTCTTTTGTAACAAACAAACAGTTTTGCCAGAATTAATGATTTAGTGATATGTGTGCTCCTCGCGACCACTTCCGAGTTAAAAGTGTATTCAATATAATATGGATGTGTTACTGCTAAAAAAATTGTGCAAAACGTTTTTCATTATGCTTTATATGTTTGACTCATCAGAGATAATGCTCCCCAATAACCATTCAACCATATGTTTGAGAGTAATAAAAATAAGTCTTGGCCAAGTAATCCTTCAAAGTGCTTTCTGTGGTTTTCCAAATATCATAAAACTCTTTTACATGGAACTTCTCCCCCCCCCCTTCCCTCACAGAAATACATTACTTATAACTTCCCTAAATGAGAAAACAACACGTAAGAGAGGGGTCATAAAAAACTGTACCAATAACTTAGAAGATCAAACAGATGTTGTGCAAATATATTGTGCTGCCTATGGATATAATGTACAGTATTTCAAAAATAATAACAATGATGAATTTTTTATCATCCTAAATTTCTTCGATTCTGGGTCTAAATTTTGGTTTTTTCTCTGAAAGAGTAGTATTTTAGGTTTAAAAAGAAAACGTAATTAAAAATCTCTCATCACAGGATTACAGCAAATCAAATAAAACTTTTTTTTATTTGGTTATAGGACCAAAGATAGCTAATTAAGTATTTAAGAAAATTTTATTTTTGATGGCGTTATTTCGCCAGATGATATATACAAATTATATCAGAGTAAAAGTGCATTTTTTATTATATCTGAAAGTATTTTTTGTTTTTATTCATTCCAGTAAATTATTTTTTTAAATCTTTTATTTTCGATATGCTCACGCCCCCCTCGTAGGGTTATCGCGCCCCCCAGGGGGTGCATCCCTACAGTTTGAGAAACGCTGAATTTTAAGGATTTTAAGGATTTACGAGATTTGGAGACTAATTCATTATATCGTTTCTAGATTTGGCGACTAATTCCAGATTTAGCAACTAAAAGATTAAGGTGCAACCCTAAAACCGCAAAATAGGCTTCTGGTTAATAAAAATAAAACAAAAAAAGTGTTCTTTATGTTAAAAAAGGTAGGGTGGGTGGGTGCGTAGTTTTTCTGAAAATAGAAATTTAAAAAAAGGCTTGTGCATGTAAATAAAAATAATTTATGTTCTAACTGCTAAATATTTTTTTTTTATTTTGATAAAGGAATACGCTTAGAAGTGATGATACGAATGAACATAAAAGCAATATGTTTAAAAGGTGATAATACGATTGACATTTAATATTTCTTTTTACACACTTTTATTAGTTAGATAAATTCAACAAAGAATAAATAATAGTTTTAAAAACTAAAAAACAGGCTTTTGTTGTAGATCGAACTAAAAAAATTAAAAATAAATTATAGTTTTTAAAAAACTAAAAAAACACGCTTTTATAGTGAATCGAACTAAAAAGTAAAAAAAAATAATTCTTAATGCAAGAATAAAATGATTAACGAGGAAATTAATGTCATTGTGGTAAAAGCGTGCGGTGCTTTGTTTTACATTTTTACACTAACTCAGCATTTCGGAATAGAACTAGTAAGAAATTATAACAAAATTAATATCAAGCACCCCACGCTTTTAAATGCAGTCATTATTTTTTCAATTTTCCTCACATTCCACAATTTCCATAGTTTTTCTGCTCTTCCTGACATTTCTAAATGCCTTGTGTTCTATTTTTTTAAATCCTGGCACTCATATTTTTCTAATTGGTTTTCTACCAAAAAATATTTACATTTTTGCTTCCTAATGTAATTCCTCTTTTGTCAGGAATAAGCCATTCTTTTAAACTATTTTCACGTTGAGTTCTTAGTGGGAGATCATCATCTTAGATTGAAAACTATTGGATGCCAAAATCTTATTTGCAGTGATTTCAAAAGAGTGCCTAAAAGATGTTTGGTATGTAGTGTACTGATAACAGAAATTAGTTCTCCTATATATATATATATATATATATATATATATATTGATCCAATGTGTGGTATTTTTGAACAGTGGTTTTTATACATGTGAATTTCAAAAAAGACATGCCTTCATGTGTAATATTTAGAAAATCATACTTTTAAACCTTTAGTTAGATAAATTCAACAAAGAATAAATGATAGTTTTAAAAACAAAAAAAACACGCTTTTATTATAGATCGAACTAAAAAATTATAGTTTAAAAAAAATAATAAAAAACACGCTTTTGTAGTGAATTGAACTAAAAAGAAAAAAATAATTCTTAATATAAGAATAAAATGATTAACGAGAAAATTAATGTCATTGTAGTAAATGCGAGGGGCGCTTTGTACTACATTTTTACTCTAACTCACAATTTCGGAATAGAACTAGTATGAAATTAAAATAAAATTAATACAGTGCACCCCACGCTTTTATTCCGATGACATTAATTTTCTCGTTAATCATTTTATTCTTATATCAAGAATTACTTTTTTACTTTTTATAGTTCGATTCATTATAAAAGCGTGTTTTCTAATTTTTTTAAAACTATAATTTATTTTATTTCCATTTTCAGAAAAACTAGACATATTATGGTAAGAAATTGCTCACGCACCCACCCTATCCTCTTTCACATAAAAAACAATTTTTTTTTGTTTTATTTGTATTAACCACAAGCCTATTCACGGATTTAGGGTTGCACCTTAATCTTTTAGTCACCAAATCTGGAGGCATATGGAATTAGTCGCCAAATCTAAAAATAGTTCATACAATAAGTCGCTAAATCTGGAAGTGGTATACGGAATTAGTCGTCAAATCTATAAATCATATTCTTAATTATCCTGATCAGGACAATGGTACAAAATTATGAAATTATTTTGATAAGTGTGCAAAATTTCAAAATAATCTGACCTTTTAAAGTGGGTAAAAATCGAGTTTAAAAATTCCGTTACATATAAGTGAAACTTATAAAAGCGTGTTAAAAAAAAAAAGAACGTTAAACACAAATCATGTTGCCAAAACTAAATAGCAGTTGTTGAACTAATACTTTTCTTTCGATGATTTATCCGAAAAAGAATTGTAATTTTGCTTCAAAAAGCAAACAAATTAATAAAAATAACGGAAAGAAAATACCCTGATAATGAAAACGCCAAATGATGTTCAAAAAACTGCATGAAGAGTACTTTGACGTATTCGTAGAACGTCACATTCAAATATGACACCATATGACGTCTCATCGCTAGAGCTATGAAAAACCATTTTAAAATTGAATTCTAAAAAAGTCTAACATAAAATTCGAGGAAAATCTTCGAGATACACATAATCATCCCTATCATCACTTACAGACACAGAGTACCAAATTTCGGGGATCCTTTTGTTTTTATGCTACACCGCAATTACACGCGCATACAAATTATTACTATAGATCAACCTTAACATTAGTATAAAGAACTTCCTTTTATTATAGTTAGAGTAACATAATTATTAGAGAGAAGAGCTTCCTTATGTAAGTAAAGGTTAAAATTTTTTTACCTAACGAAACAAAATGTTGTACACATTTCATTGTTCTTTATATTTTCCTAAAATAATATTCCATTAAGCACATATCTTCTTTCTATAAAGATTGATTATGATTACTATTGTGATGATGGAAAATTCCTTCTTTAATAATACCTTACTATCGTTTAATTTTCTTCCTTCAGAGAGAAAACTGGTTACAACGATAGTTGTACTGAGATAAATTTCATTTCTTATTAATGCTGCAGAAGAGAGTCTGGAATTAATTATTTTGTTGATTTTCAAAACCTTAAAAATCTTCTTTGGAATAACCCTCAACATTCCCTCGTTTAAGCATTAATAATTATGTTTAAAGTAAGGAAATTTTACAGAATTTTTTCTTTTGCGTTTCCCGTTAAACTAAACGTTTAAGGTGAAATTATAAAGAAAGAGATTTAACTTTTAACAACAAAAAAAAATATATCTAATACAAAAGACATATACATAACTGAAGTTGTTGTTTAAAATTTAGAAATTCTCAGACTGTATTCATTTCATTATAATTAAAAGTGAGGGATTAACAATTTTAAAACTTAGATAAAGAACGCTTTTTTTAAATACGAGGAACGAATGGACTTTCTGTTTGAATCAATATATTAATATAACCGTACTTTTTTACTGTTGAGTTTGCATATTTAATAAACTGTTAATAAATAGCATCATTACATTTTTATTTATAGGTACACGTCGTATACACTCACTAGCCGATGAATTAGAAACTCAAGATTAATATTTTTTTAATTGCCTTTGCACAGAAAACTGTTCTGGTCCTCTTGGGCATCGAGTTCACATGCTTATAGAGTGCATTTACGTCCAGATAAATACCATGTGTTGATATGCAGCTTTTTAGACCTTGTAAATAAGACGAAAGAGTAGAGTGCTGTCAGATGCGTGTTTCCAAGGAAGGTGTTCGAACTGAGGTTTGGCGAACCAATTTTGAACGCTTCTGGCACGATGTACCGTTGTATTATCGTCCATTAATTATCTTTCACCACCAGGATGGAAATACAACATTGAAGGGTGCAGTTGATCTACTAGTATATGTAGGTATATCATAGCTGTTTGTGTTTTATCTCAAGGAATACCAGGATGCCATTTTCGTACCAGCAGAACATGTCCATATCATGATACTCCCACCAGAACTTTGCACAGAGCGAGTGAGGTAAGACGGATTCATGGCTTCGTAGGGTGCTCGCCAGATTCAACGTCTTCCATCAGCACAAAATAAGATGTAACGGGATTCATCAGGTCACATTACCCATTTCCAATCTTCAAATGTCCAGTGTCTTCTTTCTCGGCACTAATGCAGACGAAATTTTGTATTTCGAGCAGAAATGAGTGGTTTTTCAATCGGCACCCGATTATGCATTTCTATCCTCTGCAATTCTCTGGACAGGGATTAAGCTTAAATCTGTTTGGAAGAGCCTTGGTTGATGATTTGTGTCAGTTAAAGAACAGTAGTGTCCAAGTTCTGCCATACAATTCTTCGGAGTCGACGCTTATCACGCTCTTTGAAAACTGTGCTCGAACCGTAGTTATGTCTTTTAGAAAAGGACTGTGGGTCTGAGTCCAAGATATGGCTGCTTTTGAAAACCCAGTGAGATTTGTTGTCTTCGAAATTGAGGCCCCTGCTAAACGGGCACCAACAATAAGCCCTTTTTTAAACGGTAAAAGATCTGTCGTTTGTCCTATTTTACTTCATTCGAAGTGAAAAACACTCTTACATCTTACTTATAGTCGCATTCTAACCACGTGTATAACACCCACATTATAAAAAAAGTTGCTTACTTCATACTTAGCACGCATTCAAATGAAAATCTCAAAGGTTTTTAATTCGTTGGCCAGTGTGTGGTGTACAAGGTTTATTGCATGCTACAAGTCCTCGCTTTGGCATGATGTAGAAATTTAGAGAGTTGGGTGCCAAATCACATGTCATCCTAGTCACTTGGTCATAATTTGAAATAATGAGGTCCGTCGCTAATAGTGTTCGTATTGATTCAGAGTGTTACTTTATAATAAATCATTCAATCAAATTGCCTTCTAATTAATATTTCTGTGAGCCAAATATTCCCAGTATGAAGAAATACTGCATTTAAAGTAAATTTACGAAAAAACTACTTATAATAAATTGATGCACCTTATTATATTATCCGGAAACATTTTACAAGAAATTGTTTTAAACAGTTCCAATTAAAGTATCTAGAGTGAAAAATGGAATTGTGAATTAGCATTTATTAAGAACTCATGATATGTTGCAAATATGCAAATTAAGAAATTTATCCACAATAGTTAGTAAATTTCAATTTGAAAAAAAAATCCATTACTATTTTTCAATAAATTTTGTCCACGAATTCCAAGTTTAAGACTTAAATCTAAGCATTTAAATTAATTTTAGAATTAAAAATGCTTATTATTTAAACATATCGTAGAATTTCAAAGTGTACAAACAAAGACTTAATTACTTTTTAATATGATGACGTTTCAGTATGAAATATATTTAAAATGAGAAACTAAACTATTGAATAATTACAATTATGGAGAGGGATATATTAAGGCGTACTTTAAAATATTGCTCTTGTAAAATGTATTAAGATAATCAAACTTGGTGGATTTGCAACCAGTTTAAACAACGAATTTTAGTTTAGAAAGTTTCTTAAACTTAAGAATTTTCTGTAAAATGCAACCGTTCTTCAAAACACAAAACTTATTTCTGACTTTGATCAAATTGCTTTATTTGAAAATTTATTTCTTATTTAAACATTATTCGTTGTTTCTTATAAATATTCAAACTATTGAAATATTTTCCAGTATATTTTAAAGTTTATTATAAAAAATTGATACCGGAAAATTATCTAAATGAAGTTATTAATTCAATGTCATGCTTCTATAGCCTGATTATTTTCCTACGTACATTTTATAGTTATTCTATTGCTTGAAAACCCATTTTGTTTCTTTATTAAATACAATTTATTGCCAAACTATTAATTTTTGGAATTAAAAATCGACATTGTACTTGTAGCAAATTGAAATTTTAGTGTGTAACATTTCTAATTTGAAATCCTTGCAGTGTAACTTTAACATTTCAGAAATTTCGACGAACATTTTCTTTTTACCATTAAAATATGCTGTTGTTGTTGTCTTGTCCAAGCAGTGTAGAGTAATCAGATGGCGCTGAAGGTGTCCAAAACGGCCCTTGCAATATCAAAGGTCTTTGGTGAACAAAGCAGTTGAGGGGCCGAGGGGTTCAGGTCTACGTTGTAGAGTTTAGCTAACATGGAAGGACAATTGCAAATATGATTAGGAGAAAGTTGAATGTCAGTGAATACAGTGAAGACAAGTATTGTAACTTAGGCCATCAGGGGTTATTTTCATCCCTTTAAAGTGCCTTGTATGTAGTCTGGGACTATGGGGGTTGAAATTACTTGGTTTACAATTAAGTTCTGGAATTAAGTGCTTAAGGGGACATGGTACGATTTAAGCAAAAATTTTTAATTTAAGGATTTTCTAAACTTTTTTGGTTGCTCTTGTGTATGTATACTATGTAAAACAGATTTGGTGCTAAAACTTTCATAAAAAGTTAGCCATTTAATTTTTTAAGGAAAAAAACTTAAAATTTGTGAAGTGATTTTAAAATGCTACTAATCCTACAAAAATTTACGTACACGCATGAAATTTGATTTACAAGTACGTCACACTATGTATAACAAAAGTTGGTATAATTTTTGCGATAACATGATTGGTATTTGTACAATACTTCTTTTCATGAATCCTTATTGAAAATTCCTTAAAAAATTTGCAAATTCTAACTTCAATTATTTTTTAAAATAATAAGTGTTGCTTTGATTTTAAAATGCATACCAACTTCTGTTACATGTACTATTAACAATAGGTAAAAAAATTCAAAGCATTAAGCACAATAGAAAAAAAGCCTTAGCATTTCAAATGAAGACAAATTAGTTATTTTACCTTTCTGAGATAAGTAAGTTTAAGGTATCCGACTACGTTCGGAACCGTGATTTTGCAAAAGTGTGTAAATGGATAATATATCTGATATTTAGTGTCACTTAGATTAGAATACATGTATGAAATTGTTTTAAGGACATTATGACAAAAAAAATTATTTAAATACAATATTTTGGCAAAAAATTAACTTAGAATAACCATTTTTCCAAATGTTCTCCTTTTGTAAAAAATGCTTCTATTGTATTAATACTTTGTCTATATTCAGCTCAGACCTCTGTACAGAGGCTCAACTAGAATTTTTGAAATGCAAAACTTGGAAGTCGGTTTATCCATGTTTTACGAAAACAGAAGGGAGAAATTTTAAGAAAATACTCCTATAATTATTTCAAGTGGTTGTAACTCTGAAAATAATTTGAATTTTTCAAAAATCGTAGTTCCGCCTCTGTACAAAAGTCTGAGCTATATATAGGCAAAATATTAATACAAAAGAAGCATTTTTTACAAAAGGAGAACATTTTGAAAAATGGTTATTCTAAGTTAATTTTTTGCCAAAATATTGTATTTAAATAATTTCTTTGCCATAATGTCCTTAAAACAATTTTATTCATGTATTCTAATCTAAGTGACACTAAATATCATGAAAATTATCCATTTATGCGCTTTTTTAAAATCATTGTTCCGAACGTAGTCGGATACCTTAAAGTTTTGATTTGACATAGGGATGTGAATAGAAATTAATGTAAAAGTTGTAATAATTCTGCGTTTTTTAAGTTTAGAGTTTTCAAATTTTGTGAGGTTATAGAAAAGTATATAAAGAATAATTTGGGCTAGAAAAATTAGATTTGATTTTTGTCAACTGAATCATACTGTGTCCTCTTAACTGGATGAAAGGTGAGTTTGCGTCTGGCTATTGCATCAGAATCGGTAAGGGTAATACTATTGGAAAGTTGAGGGGAATTTTGGACCTTGGCAAGGTTATCAGCCTGTTCATTGCCGAAGATGTCTACGTAAGCCTGTATCCACTGCAAAGTGCAAGTTCTTTGTGCTGAAACTACTCTGTTTATAAGGGCAATTATATTCTGGGTCAGTTGAGAGTTCAGGATCACCTGGAGTGCAGATCGAGAGCCTGAGGACAGTAGAATGCCACTGGAACTCTCAATTGCCCTGCTATGGTAGTTATCCAAAGCTCCTTTAATGGTTCACACATAAAGTTTGATGGATTTTTACCCGTAGGAATTCTACAGGATTTAAGTTCACCATTCGGGTGAATAAAATAGATTCCAGCACCATCTTTATCAAGATCAGAGTTAGAAGGTCCATCCGTGTAGGCAATTACTTCGTTTTTGGCCGAATTTGAAAGCTCCTCGATAGTGTGGATGCCTTTCTGGTGAGAGAGCCTGTAACCCTTAGAGGGCACTTCCCCAGGTGGTGGATAGGGGAACGTCTGCATGGGAATTTTCTATGGGTGGCAGAAGGGAAACAAAATACGTTTAGTGGATCACCAGGCAGAAGGCCAACCTCTACGTCTCATACGAAGATTTTCTTTTTCAGCGTATGTTGGTTTAGTTGGCATAATTCTGGTAATACATCGCTCAATTTCATTTCCCGTTAAAGTTTCATCTTCTTTTAACGAATCCCGCACCTCTCCATCTACACCTTATAAAGTATTCAAAACAATATGCTTTATTTCCCAAGCATTGCTGTAAAATAAATTCTCATCACTTTCCAATATTTTTCGACACATTTTTTTTAAACTCACAGTAGTATCGATTTTCAAAAAGATAAGCAATTTTATATAAATAACATCTTTCTCTCTTACTCTGTGATATTCTTCTAAAATGTAAACAACTTATTACAATCTACTATGAATTTGAGCGACAAATTTCGGCAATAAATTGCTTTTAGATTTTAGATCATTCTTTGGCTAATGAGTTACGTTATTTAAGAAACATTCCCTCTCTCCCTTTCTGTCATAAGTAAATGATTATCACGTACCGATTTCAAAGTGTCAGCATGATTTTTAATCTTTGTCGGTGGTCTCAAAAATATACAGAAATAGAAAACCCCATAATAATTTTCCACATTGGCAGAACTAAAAAATTTAACACTTCAGGAGCCATTAATGAGATTGATTGATGATGATTGATGAATGGGAAATTTGGTCAATCAATTAAGGAATCAAACAATCAGTCAAGTATTTGTCAGAAATCCACAAATGAGTTTCAAAAGAATTGTGACCTCGAATATGTAAAAAATAAAATAAAAAAAATAACGCACTAATGAATTGGGAAATTGTTATGGGACATTCCCTTGCATATTTTTTTTTATTTTCTTATAACTTTCTAAATGTTTGTATTCTGAGGCAATTAATTTAGAAATTTCTTCGCCTCATTATATATGCACTAATTTTATGCCTCTAATTAGAACTTAAGCTGAATTAGAAATAAGAGCTTAATTTACCTAAAAGCAGATAATCTGTACTTAGGAATTACAGTGGTTACATATAAGAAAAATTTTTAAATCATAATACAGACTTATTTGTCGGATATATTCTTCTAAATTATAAAATAGTAGTAGCAAATTTTATATGTATTCTTTTATTATATTTCTTCTCTCAAGAGAGAGAAGTCATTTTTTTAAAAGAGTTTATCTCATTTTTTGATTTAGAGTTCTTTGATTTTATAACTGCGTGTATTTAAATAAATAAAACATATATTTTAAAAATTTTATACAATTTAAATATACTCTTGCATTATCGTTTATAACATTACAATTATGAAAAAAATACGCAGAAGCCTGGAGATTTATTTATTCGTTTTATATAAATTCAATTTCTTATAATTATCATTTGCATATTTAATGCGTTCTGTTAAATCAAGATAAATTTTATTGGGTGGATCTTTTTTTTCCTTTCAAAATATTTTGATTTGTTTTTGAATCTTCTTCCTTAACACTATATGGAACAATTGAGAATAGAATTTCATAATTTCGCTATTCTCTTTAAAGTTAAACTTTCCCCAATAACTTTGAAAATAGTTTCACTGTTTTTAACTAATAGTAAAGGAACACAAAGGCAAAAAGCAAATTTTTTAGAAAAGCTTTTAAATATTTATAGCTAATTAAAAAGCTATAAATGTATTTAAATTTTTTAATTTGTTTTTGTTTTGCAATGAAACTGGACGAAACAACAGGACTACACGTGAGATTGTACAAAGAGCCATTGACGATAGAATATCGCAGTTTCGAATCATTGACAGCTTACAAGGACAATACCTGAATTACTACCACTTTTACAAAACAGAAATGACCCACTCTTCTCTCATAAATTAATGGACTAAAGGTCAACTGTGTATTGAAAGTTAACAAACATGGTTTAGTATTACGAAATTAATTCCTTTAAATGCAAGATTTAGCAAAAGCAAGTACATTTTTCCCTGGACATAAGTATTAATTAAAATGGTACGTTTTTAATTGCATCAATAAAAAGAAAACTCTTTCAATTTCGAGAGAATATTTCCTGGACTTTTCTTTAAGGTATCCGACTACGTTCGGAACCGTGATTTTGCAAAAGCGCATAAATAGATACATTTCATGATATTTAGTGTCACTTAGATTAGAATACATGTATAAAATAGTTTTAAGGACATTTTGACAAAAAAAAGTTATTTAAATATAATATTTTGGCAAAAAATTAACTTAGAATAATCTTTTTTCAAAATGTTCTCCTTTTGTGAAAAATGATTCTATTATAATAATATATTGCCTGTATATAGCTCAGACATCTCTACAGAGGCTCAACTGGAATTTTTTAAATATATAACTTAAAAGGGGGTTTATCCATATTTTGCGACAACAGAGGGGAGCAATTTTAAGAAAAAAACGCCAATAATTATTTCAATTGATGGTAACTCTGAAAATAATGTGAATTTTTCAAAAATTCTAGTTGAGCCTCTGTAAAGAGGACTGAGCTATATACAGATAAAATATTATTATAATAGAAGCATTTTTCACAAAAGGAGAACATTTTGAAAAAAATATTGTATTTAAATAATTTTTTTTGTCAAAATGTCCATAAAACAATTTTATGCATGTATTCTAATCTGAGTGACCCTAAATATCATGAAAATTATCCATTTATGCGCTTTTTTTAAAATCAAGTTTCCGAACTAAGTCGGATACCTTAAAAATCAAAACGAATTAAAAGATCTTGTTGATGACCTCCATGTACTAAAAATTTAAAAAAAAGGTGTTATTAAATAATTAATGAGGATTTCTTCTCCGGTTAATGGAAGCTTTTGGAAGCTTGTAAGGAAATCCGTGAACATTTTACTTAAAAGTATATTATTACAAAGACACTTCTTAAGAAAAAATTTGCAAACTCCAGAAAAATAAACAATTTTCTCATTCTTTTATTTTTGCAAAGGTTAAAAAACTGTCAGTTAAAATTTACAAGAAAGATGTTTCAAAATTAATAGAAAATTTCGGCCTATAATAAACTTATAAAAGCTTGTACAAAGGGTAATTCACAGAATTTTACTAAACGTATAAGATGGTATAGTTTTGAAACAATTTTAAGTATTTCATCCCACAAATGTATGCGGTGCCGCAGTAGCCAAGTGGACTTGATCTTGAATTTGAGTCCGGCGTTGTCGAGTCGAGGGTTAAAGCCCTAGTGCCATTGAAGATCCACCGTAAAGAGGGCTGATTTTCGTCGATTATCTAAGTCCTTTACATAAGGGGCTCTTAAACTGTGGCCCGCGGACCCTCGAGGTCCCCAGCGCTTTTCTAGGGGTCCCACGAAGGTCTCTTCTTTAATGTTAAGACTTTCCTGTTTTACATACTCTGAAAGGCCTCGCGAAAAATTTTAAATATGTGCCATCCTAGACTAAATCACTAAACTCCCCCGATGAGAAAAAACTTTACTAGAACGTGTAATTTCGATCATGAATATTAATTCAGTTTCTTTTATTGCTTAAACTACCATATCCATTACTCAAACTCAGCGGCGCAATAGCTCATGAGGGCCAAGATTTACTGTACCCATCCCAGTATTCGTGGCCATTGGGTGCTGAGATGCATGAGCAGATGTCCCGATCAGGTGGTCAATCTAAAGTGAGATCCCCAGTGTTTAAGTCCAAAAGCAAGCTTGGTACTCATTAATCGACCCGATTTATAAGGCTGAGCCGACCTTTCCCAGCCCGAGAATAGAACCTGGACCTGTAGTGTGGAAGCTCGATACGCTACCACACGACCACTG
Source organism: Trichonephila inaurata madagascariensis (assembly GCA_019973955.1). Classification (NCBI taxonomy): domain Eukaryota; kingdom Metazoa; phylum Arthropoda; class Arachnida; order Araneae; family Nephilidae; genus Trichonephila; species Trichonephila inaurata. Next base: position 410,939 of record BMAV01017705.1, on the reverse strand, counting down.
GGCTTTCGTAGTGAAGGGTGCAAAGTAATATTTTCAAAAAATAGAAAAATATGAATAAAAAATTTGTAACTATATTGATAACGTGTCAATACGATAAGTGTTGCAATTAAATCTCTCAGCAATGTCTTGGGAATACGGGGGAGGGAGTGTTTAAAATCTTGAGGGTCCACAATGTCAGGCTGATACATTAAAAGGGACCACGGTGATTGAAAACTTAAGATCCATTGTTTTACACCGTATGAAAGTTGGAAGTAAACGAGGGACTTAACCGTATTTCAAAATTACGAGATCCATCACCAGTAGTTCTTGTATAGCTTCTAGAAGTGACTTTAGTAAATAATAATTATTCAATCAAGCAGGCAAGTGTTTACTGAAAAAAGGAGCAATCCATTACATTTGTTGTCCAGGTACTTTTACGTAATTGGGTTGAAAAAATTAACTATATATGAAACAAACTCGGTATAAAATGAAAAAGCTAAAAATAATTTAATAACTAAACTTACACAAATTATTTATAAATAAAAAGAAGTTTTACAAAAAGATTTTGTAATATACACTATATATATGTGTGTGTCAGTGCGAGATATTTTCTAACATTGGGATCAAGTTTCCAGCATTGCTATTGTATAAGGAAAAATTTTACTAAATTAACTAAATGTAATACTATTGCTCACTGTTCAAGAACACATAAATATTCAAACAAGTTAATTTTATACACAAATATATCCGTATTTTTGAAATATACATATAAATTTTCTTTAAGTATTACTTCAAGCTGACATATTTTCTTTGGACAATTTTTACACACTATTTTGTTATACCGAAACATTAATTAGTTTTATTACATCAATAAATTTCTTCAGTTGAATAAGTAAATTAACTACATGCACAAAGGCTAGGATTATTCTAAAATTAAGAATCAGTTTTAGAGTAAATTATAATCTCTATAATTTTAAAGTAATTGCTGTCTGTAACGAATACATTAGGAGAAAAACAAAATTGCGTATAAAATGGCTTGTTAATAATGACAGAACTTCTATTTCAAGATTTAAAAATTTTGCAAAATATCTGAATGCCTCAGAATTTCTTTGAATTCTTTAAATTTTTATTCTTTTAAAAAATAATTAAGGCTCGTTTTTCAAAAAAAAAATTCCAATTTGTTTTATAAAATTCTGTTTAATTATTTGAAACTTATGATTTTAAAAAGTATGTAAGGGCAATAAATGTATGTTATTTACTTTTTAAGCTTTTTTTTTTCAATAAATTGCAATCATGGAATGTTTTAGGCAATGATAACAAGCGATGTCATACAACATGTATAAACGCTTTTCTTCAACACTTGTTACTCTATAGCAGTACTCCCCAACCTTTTTATATATCGTCGATGACTGGTCATCGTTTGATATTCTTACCGTGGTCTAATGAAAGGTGTGAGCAATGATTGCTTATATTTTAGATTATTTCGATTTAATAATTTGAATTTTATTGTATTTAAGGTATCCGACTACGCGCGCGCGTTCAGAACCGTGATTTTGCAAAAACGTATAAATGAATAATATCTATGATATTTAGAGTCACTTAGATTAGAAAATGTATATAAAATTGTTTTAAGAATAGTATTACAACAAAAAATATTTTAAGTACAATATTTTGACAAAAAATAAACATAGAATGACGAATTTTCAAAATATTCTCCTTTTATGAAAAATGCTTCTATTATAATATTTTGCTTGTAAGCAGCTCAAACCTCTGTACAGAGGCTCAACTAGAATTTTTGAAATATAGAACTTGGAAGTGGGTTTATCCATGTTTTACGACAACAGAGGGGTGAAATTTTAAGAAAAAAACGCTGACAATGATTTCAATGGGTTGTAACTCTGAAAAGAATGTGAATTTTTCAAAAATGATAGTTGAGCCTCTGTACAGAGGTCTGAGCTATATACAGGTAAAATATTATTCTAATAGAAACATTTTTCACAAAAGGAGAACATTTTGAAAAAAGGTTCTTCTAAGTTAATTTTTTGCCGAAATATTGTATTTAAATTATTTTTTATCACAATGTCCTTAAAGCAATTTCATACATGTATTCTAATCTAAGTGACACTAACTATCATGAAAGTTATCCATTTATGCGTTTTTTTAAAATTACGATTCCGAACGTAGTCGGATACCTTAAATATACCTTCTGAATGAAGTGCAGTAACATTAAAAGATGACTTATAAAGTGATTTAACATGGAATATGAAGCGACTTCCTTAGAAAGTTGCATAAACCTGAGAGAAATGCACCACATTTTATAAAATGTAAATATTATAATGTTTCTTCTAGGGTCACCCGGTACCATTTTATCCACAGACTGGGAGTTCGAGATCACTGCGTTATAACTTTTACTTCTTTTTAGAAATTATACTAAAGAAGCAATGTTTAAGAGAACATTTATGTAAAATGCATAGTGATTAGGCGTGACGTAGGTATGCCGGTAGGTATGTTTCTTATGAAATAAAATATGCTCTAATGCTATATTCCGTGAATATTAAAAAGAAAAATAAGCATTTTAATGAGATAGAATGCTTAAAACGTATTTGTAATGTAACTATTTTGATTTTTTTTTTTTTGAAAAATAAGTAATATTTTTTGTTATTTGGAATTTCAAAGGATAAAATAAGTTTTCATTATATATTTGCTTTTTTTGTTACCCTTGTGAAGCTTTTAATTTTGAATTGATGTTTATATCAATAGCATTCAATGAACTTCAAACATTTTTTTAAAATATTTTATTGAAGAACTGTCAAATAGCAACATTAAAAATTTAAATTTATACGAGTTAATATATTTTGAGGCTTAAAAATAAACTGTACAATAAACTTAAAATTTACATATTAAATTTATATTTATACAAAATTTTCATACATATACAGTATATATATTACATATTTACATACTTTTTAAGTTTAAATTACATACTTTTAAAATAAAATATTTCTTTCTGTGGAATAAGTTTGAGGAAAATATAAAAAAGAAAAGTTTTTTTTTCTTTAGTTTTGCATATTATTTTGCTTTGTTTTTAAAATATGTAAGAAAAATTTAAAAGAAAAGGATTACTTTTTCTTAGAAAAGGCAAAATTTGTAAGGAAATGACCATTGTATTTAATATTTTGATACACATGGGAATAATGAATGAGTTGATCATATTTTTTTTACTCAAAATTACTTCATTATAGAAAAACAAAAATAACAGAGTAGTGTTCACCTACTTCAATATCATAAAATTCTGATAAACAAAACAACATTATGATTTTGAACATGAGGATTTTAAAAAAGTTTTCAAACTTGTATAAATACAAAAACATGGCTCGGTGCAACTTTCTCGAACTGGATTTGGCTGATATAGTTCAAAAGTCTGCACTGCAGACTAGCAATGGCGATCAACGCATTCTTAAGATAGGTATCATATTTATGTATAAAAATGAATTCGATTCAAAATTATTTTGATCTGCGTGGTTTTTCGTTATAAACTAAATCAAAAACTGTTTAAAATGTATATCATACAGTGGCGCACACAAGGGGGGTGTCCTAGGGGTCCGGACACCCCCCCACAGCCCTTAATTTTTTTCCTATTGGTTATAATCCTATGTATATATTACGTAAAAATTAATTATGTGTTTGTTATTAATAATTAATTTTATTAATTAATGCTAATTATTTATTCAATAATTAATTTTGTATTGTTTGTATTCCCGAAAATAGACGAAATCAAAAGAATATGTTGGGTGGCGTATTGGAGCATGATGCCAAAATGGTGGACTTCCAACCCTGGACCCTCCCCCCCTTAAAAAATTTTGTGTGCGCTACTGATATATCATATATATAACATATAAATCAAGTACACTTTATGTCATAGAAAAAATGCTGAACATATTTCATGACATTAAAACACAATCAATATTATTTAAAATCTCACTAAAATAAATCACAGATTACTGTCAAAAGCTGGATTATTGGAACCATTTTCTAGCCTTGCTGTATCTGTTTTCATATTCATTTTTAATCCATTCAATGCGTCAAAAGTTACATTTGCATCTTCTACTGTATCTCTCTTTTCCTCATCTGTCTTGAAAAATATTTTTTCCAGGGATAGGAAAGGAGATTCCACCAACATATTACAAATCATTGCCAGAAGACTTGAAATGCAGAGAAATCCAAAGAATTGAACGATCTGTAAAAATAATAAGAAAAGATGTGAAAATCAAGCATTATATACTAAAATGGTTATTTTTATTAGAGATGGTAGCATGGTGAATACTACTGATAAATGAAACTATAAGGGACATTCAAATGAAACCAGGTCACTAGTGTAAAGTAACGGCAACGATTTTATTAACTCAAAACTGTAGTTATACACAGTACACATATTCAAAAATAGTCGCCAAAACTGTTGGCGTATTTATCATGCAGGAAAATAAAGCCATTCGACAACATGTCTCGGTGTTTCGACTTGATAGCTCGTCTAAGGTTCTGCAATATGGCTTGATAACGCCTGACATTGATGGTGGTTCCCCATTCCAGAAACTCGATTAGCAGTATGCCCTTATGGTAAAAAAGAAGGACATCAGGACCTTACCGGAACTGGTGTGCACTGTCTTTGATTTCTTTGGAGGTGATGAAGTAGCAGGTTTCCACTGCTTGCACTGACGCTTGCTATCGGGCTCAAAATGGGGACTCCATGTTTTGTCACCAGTGACAATTTGCGACAGAAAGCCGTATTCCTCCTCATGATAACGTTGCAGATTACTCAAAGACATCTCAATTCGAGTATTGCGCTGTTCGGAGGTCAATTGCTTGGGAACCCACTGCGCACAAATATTTCGAAATTTCAAGTGTCGATGCATTATGTTGTGAGTGGTGACCACGCTAATACCCAATAATCAATGGATCTCGTCCATGAAGATTCTGCGGTTGTCCAAGACTAAAACATTCACTTCCGTAATCGTTTTCGGTGTGATTCCACGTTGAGCGCCTGTCCAGGTCGAGCATCGTCTTCAAAGGAATCTTTTGCTCCATTCCCCAACACTTTAACGACACAGACTGTACTCACCGTACACAGCCTTCATCCGTCGATGCATTTCACGGCTTTCAACTCCCTCCACCGCTAAAAATCTAATCACTCCTAATTGTTTATTCTTACTCGCTTGCAAGATAGCTTATGTGACCACCTTCTCTTCAGCGTGAAATCACACAGTCGCTATGAAACGTCAAACGTTGCACCTGCGTCAGTATCTCTACCGATAGATAGAGCCACCATACACGCAGTTACGTGGTGCCACCTTATGTGTAGTGCAAAGTTAGATGCACTGACCTGATTTCATTTGAATTAACCTAATATAATTGATCGCGATTAAGACAAAAACTTCCCTTAAGATTTATCTTATTGGTGTTAAACTTAACCAGTAGATAGCAATAAGCATTTATTGATTTATTTGAAACAAATGACATAATAAAAACCCTATATATATTTTAAAAACTAAATACCTCAATAACATCCCAAACTTTTCATGCGAAAGGTTGTTGGTTAGCATTTGTCCCTTTTAAATGCATTTCCGTACATTAAAAGAAATCAACTACACGTTCTTATATTTTTCTGATATTTTATTAATCGTTATTTTTATTTACCGGTAGAGGAGATTCTTTTTCAAAACGGAAATTTCCATAATGATTTGCCTTACACTGAGTAACCGCGAGTCATGGTCCCGAACTTGTGGCCAGCGTTATCGGGTTACGAGATCGAAGACTAATGACACTGAAGACCGTTGTGAAGAGGAACCCCTTCATGTAAAATTGGTCCAGCAGGGACGTCTTAATGCATGGGCCAACTGGGCCCGAAACCAGGGCCTCAACCGCAATAGGGGCCTAGTCTCGTTCTAGACTCAACCGTAATAAGATCATGATTAGAATAATTTCACTGGTTAGATGTTATTTCCGATTGCCTTCTCCAAAAAACTGAGAATTTAGGACGATATGGCAACGGGCTACATGTGATGACCGTCGTCCATCTACAGGCCTAGGGCTACTACCATAAACTATAATTACTCATGCAGTCAGTCGAGCATGTGTGTACGATTGTAAACCATGCACATTTATTTATTTTGGGTTATTGTTTATACGACTATTTGACAACTGCTTACTTTTAAGGATCATAGGTGGGACCTACATTTGTGTAGGGGCCCAGGGTCTACTTTTGAGTAGCGGCCCAGGGCCTCAAGAAGTCTTAAGACGTCCATGCTGTCCAGGCGTCCTTCCACCGATGTAGAGTAAAAATTCGGAAAAGTAGTGTCATCTCATGTACCGTTCTCGTTACTTGACCGTGGTTCAAAACTACGAGCTCCGTCACCATTAGTCCTCATGTTGCTTTACAGTGTGACGGAAACAAAATAAAATCAAATTGTTTTACATAGAAACAATTATTACTTTATTTTTTTTCACTTAGAGATGGGTTGAACTGAATAAGCAAGACACACTAGAAGCAACACAAGAGCTGTTCTTGAAAAGCATCCTTTAACCCTTTATGTACCGACGATACTTATAAGTACCACTCACTTTGAAATTACATAGAACAACTATTTTTATGAATACTCTGACGATACTTAGCAGAAATATTCTTTGAAATCCACTCTTTTAAGATAACGGCAGCATGGGTTCTGTGATGAGTATTTTAGAGAGGAAAGCAAATAGTTTTACAGCAGAAGTTGCGTTTTCAGCTGACTTTTTGATTGGATTGCGAAGATTGTCATTTTTGTTCCGAAAAAGTAGTTAATATCAAAAAGTAAAGTGTCTTATTTTTTTACATGTTAAGGAAGACCTTAGAAAACGATTTGACTATTTATTTTAAGTGAACAGTGTATACACACAATTAATTTTACAGTTGAATAACTTTGTGTTACTTATAAGTACCGACAAACACACAGGTGTTGGAGCAAGAACTTAGTTTTTTTTCGTCCATGTAGCTTATTATTGATTTTTGTTCTATTGAAGCATCAGCACTATACTGCAATAGAGTTATATGCTTTTTTAGCGTTTCTTTTTGCTTAACTGATTTATTTTGCTTTTTATATATTTTTTTATTTTAATGTTTTTAAAAAATTTGTAACTTTCAATCCAAAATTGTATTTTTTTTTTTTTTTTTTTTTTTTTTTGCCACAAAATTATTTGAAATATGTATTCTTATTTAAAAAACTTATATAACATCATTTTAATTCCTTTATGTGTAACAGAAATTTAACGATAGTTGAAGATGTTCAAGGTGCTAATATTATTTTTATTATTATTTCCTTTTCTTAGAGAGTCTGTAAGAAAAGAAGCTCAGTCTTCAAGTGGCTTTGGATTTGTTATAGAACCCACCATCTGAAATCAGTGATGTACTAATAAATTATTTTTCTGATGAAGGAGTCCCAGCACATTATCTGCTAGAATTTTCGTTAGATTCTTAGGATGACGTTCAAGGAGCTGAACTCAAAATATAATAGTTCATGTTAAGAAAATACTACATTTCTTACCCCAGGATGCAGTGTTTTAAAAAACATTCAATCGAAACCTCACTCAAAATTCACAACGTGTAAGGAATTTCTGTGTATTAATGAAAAAAAAATGTTTCTTTGAATATAATCAAATTAAGTTTATGTGTAAGAAAAGTAAATAAATTTTAAAAACTTAATAATCTTTAAAAATAAATATTTGTGCTGTATAATATTAGTATTCTCTGTGGATATAAAAAAGTCATTCCTTCTTTTAGTATTGTCAGAATATTTGAGATCTTTGTGTACTGACGGTACTATAGTACCAATTTAATGAATTAGCTCTAACGAATTAAATTTCCAAAAGTTGAGTATTTTATATATGTATATCCCTTAATTTTAAATGCAGTGATCCAAAAAAAAAAATATTGCACGAAAAAATTTGCAGTAAATCATAATGCGGTACATAAAGGGTTAATCTTCAGCTGAGTTTAGATGAGTTTTTTTCCACTCCACAGCTGCAAAATCGGCTTTCCGATATGAATAGTACAACGCAGTTCACATCCACACGTGCACCCCTAAATACTTCGGAATCCTTTCATCTGACATCGCTCTGGCAACCGATGGCCATGAGAAAACACTCACGAGCTAGAAACCTCGACTGCAATTCGAGGTGTAAAAGAAGAACCACACCACCCCAAGACTGTGGAGAAGAGTCCGCTTGGAAACACTGAGAAGAATGGTTGTGTTTACCTCCTCCTTCACAAAAGACATACTTTGTTGTTTTGAAATAATCAATGGTATGAATAGCTTCTATCAGAATGTAAATATTGTATTTAATAGATGTGGACCTAAATTTTTAAGATTTATTTAATAGTTGTGGACAATTTTTTAATTTTTTAACTCTCACGCTATCCATGAAATTTCCCAAACTTCACATTAGCCCTTCATCTGGCACTTCACTCTCTACATCTACGTCTCTCCAACATGGACTTCATGCCCCAGCAAATTTTGTATGCATTATATTCCCTCTACATTATGACTTTCTTCCGTATAAACTCCAAAAATCTGCTTCTTACCTGTTAATACAGTTGGACCTCTATATAAAGAAGTCGCTAAATCCCCCCAAAAAGTTCGTTATATGGAAAATTCGTTATATAGATGTTCATCGTTCAATATGCTTTATAAACCACATAAAACAAATTTTTAATTCATAAACACTATATAGTAAAAAAAAAGTAATTATTCGCACCTTTTTTTAAAAAAATAATTAATGTTTATTTTATCTATCTTACCCATCAAAAAATAAGAAAGAAAGAAAAGCTGCAAAGAAAACAAGAAAAAGAATGTCGAATAACACTGTATTTTCAATATTAAGAAAATAATTTTATACTAAAATTAAGGAATTTAAGGAATTTTCTAATTTAAAGCATACAAGCAATATTAAACATACATTATTTAATAACTAGAACACGGGGACACGAGACAACTCTACTGAGGGTGAAAGGGGATACCGAAGATGTTTCTAATGAACTGGACAATGGGGATTAAAGATTGAACTTCGTGGATGAAGCGTCCAGAACTCTATTGCTCTCGGCGAGTTTGGTTCTAATAATACCAGTTCAAGATATATGACCACCATAAAATATGTTAAAAAGAAAGTAACTTGAAATGTTCAAAAATTGAACATGGGGAGAGAAAAAATTGAATCACAAAGAAAAAGTTCGTTAGATAAGAAATGCACTTCGCTATAGAGAGGTTATTTTACGAAGAAAATCGTGAAATGTTCAAGGTTCCAGGAAAAAGTTCACTATATAGAAAAATTCGCAATATAGAGGTTCGACTGTATGTCCTTTTTTCTTTTAAACAGGATACAGCGGCTCTACTTAAGGGGACACAGTACGATTCAATTGACCAAAATCGGTCAAAAAATCAAATTTAATTTCTTTAGCCTAAATTATTATTTATACACTTTTCTATAACCTCACAAAATTTTAAAGCTCTAAACTTAAAAAAATGCAGAATTATGATAGCTTTTATGTTTGTTTTTATTCACATTTCTATGGCAAATCAAAACTTTAAACTGACTTATCTCAGAATGATAAAATAACTAGTTTGTCTTCGTTTAAAATGCTAAGGCTTTTTTTCTATTGCGCCTAATGTTTTGATTTTTTTTTACCTATTGCTAATAGTACATGTAACAATAGTTGGTATGCATTTTTGAATCAAAGCAATATTTATTTTTCAAAAAATAGTTGAACTCAGAATTTATACATTTTTTAAGGAATTTTCAATAAACATTCATAAAAAGAAGTATTGTATGCATACCAATCACGTTAACGCAAAACCCCTACCAACTTTTATTATACATAGTTTGACGTACTTGAAAATCAAATTTTATGCATGTACGTAAATTTTTGCAGGAGGAGTAGCATTTTAAAATCACTTCACAAATTTTAAGTTTTTTCCCTAAAAAATTACATGGTTAGCTTTTTATGAAATTTTGACCACAAAATGTGTTTAACATAGTATACATACATAAGAGGCAACCAAAAAAATTTTAAAAATCCTTAAATTAAAATTTTTTGTGTAAATCGTACCATGTTCCCTTAACTAAACAAAAAAATTCGCGCGCGTCTTAGTTTTATTTTTATTCTCTCTTTCTCTCTATACACGGTTTCTTAAAAAATAATAAATTTCTTATTGTCTTCTTAATTTTAATACTTATATAATGATCTAAATCATGCACACCAGAGTAAAGAATCTTTTAAACTTAAGAAATTCTCAACAAAATCCTCAAACGGAAATATGGCAGAACCTACATTTTTAAACTCCTTCTTAAGTATCAGTTTTATTTTATTCAATGAAGTCACTCGATTCCCACTATAGTAGCATATTTTTATACATTTGGTTAAAAAATAACCTCTCTAAAATTTGCATGCAATAACCTGGTATAATTCAAGATTTTAAAGTTTAACATATTTTCCTCAACTTGAAAAAAAAATAGGGATGTTGATTTTGTTTCTTAAATATATATTTAATTTTGTAGACTAGAGCACGGGTTCTTAAACTTTTCGGGGGCAGCATCCCCATTATTATTTAAAAAAATTTGTGCGATCCCATACGCATTGTGCAAAGTTTACTCATGCTTGGGTACTATACGTATTTTATTTGTAGTATACTTCTGTACTGCAATGCAAGATAAACATCCGCAATAAGGTTTTACTTTGAATATAAAGATACAGAAATTTTAATTAACAAATAAACACATTATATAATTTAACTACACGATGAATTATACATAAACTACAATCTGTTTATTAAGTGAAATCATTTTGAGTTCACTTCTCAGATCATCTCCTTTTATTAACAAGGGTTTATGCAAGAATTTAAGAATCAATGTGAAGGATGTGTGTGTGTACTTGATTATTTTTAATTTTGTTTTTAAGCCTTGGAATAATAATTGACACCGCCGGACGAAATACGTCTTCAGTATTCTTTAGATTTGATCGATACTCCAATAAAAATCTAAATAGACAATTAAATTATCTATTGGCTTTCGTAGTAAGAATTCAAATAAACAATTAAATTATCATCATTATTTATTTATGGTGAACAATTAATTTTTTGCAAAAAGAAATATCAAAAAACCTAAAATTTTGGCTACCCCAGCTACAAGTCATGCGACCCTTAGTTAAAGAAACACTGGACTAGAGGTTGGCAATCTGCACCTCGCGCAAGTCATATGCAGGTTTCTGCATGAATGGTTATGGCTTTTCAGACTTCTGCCTCTATATAACTTAAGAAAAAATAACTAGACTTGCTAAAAAATTGTGTGTCCCCTCTTGATAATTATGTAGTGAAAGAAATTTATTTGTAATTTGGTATATATTTAAACATTTGCCGGGCGCAAGGCAGTTACTTCGGTAGTAAGTTTTATCATTAAAAAATAAAAGAATCAGTGGAATTATTAGAATTAGAACTATAAAACAGAAAAAGTTAAATTAATTGGTAAAAATTTTGTCATTAAAAAACACTTCTTCAACTGATTTCAAGCCAAATTTACTGATTTGAATACATGAAGTTCTAGAGCTTTCATTAGAATTAGAACTAAAACAGAAGAAGTTAAATTAATTGGTAAAAATTTTGTCATTAGAAAACACTTCTTCAACTGATTTCCAGCCAAATTTACTGATTTGAATACATGAAGTTCTAGAGCGCGCGCGCATTCATGAATTGACAAGAAATATAATTAGGAATCCAACAGAAGATAAAAACACAACCAGCATCAAGACATGTTTAAAGTTTAATAAAAGGTGTGTTTAAATTATTTTTATGGGGAAGAAGAACAACCGAGGTCAAATATTTAATTATTAGTATAAACACACACACATGATATTTTATATTAAAGCACTTTGCTATTTTTAATAGGACATTTTTTCCCTAAGATTGACATTTTAATTTCCAACGTTATGACATTTTAACACTGACTTATGTTGCATTGAGCCACAGAAATAAAAATATCTTCGATAATTCTTAGTTTTTAAGAGAATTTAAAACGTAACTTTGCGTAAAACTTTATTTGAATATTATTTTAAAAAATACTAATTGAACATGACAAGCTAGTTCGTGACCGCTACCGGAACTCTCTCGTAAATCAAAAAGATTTGTAACTTTTTTAAATACCGTAAAAGCCGGCGTATAATACGCACTTTTAACACAAAAAAAAATTGAAATTTAGGGGTGCGCGTTATACGCCGAGTGTAAAAATTAGAGCTTTAAAGTTAAAAAACAATGAGCTTAGAAAAAAAATTAGACTTCTACATAGATCGAAATACTATTTATGTAAAAGAAACGACGTTTCTTATGAACTAAAAGGGCTGTAGCTCTAGAAGTATATTACTTTTTTCTCTAAGCTAATTATATATATATATATATATATATATATATTCTTATATAAGAAGAAATTATTTGAGTGACTGCCACACATCTCGGAGCAAAAGAATAAATTCGAACAATCTCCATCCATTTCAAGTGATTTTTTATGCAAATGATAAGATATATTCCCACAATATCCCAAGAGAATAATTTCAATGCCACTCATTCTTTTTATTTTTTATAATTTCATGAAAATTTATGTCATGGAGGCTGTTAATAAACATGACATGAATACCAGATTTTTGATTCTAATGGAGATAACTATGTTTTTAATCTTTTAATGCTCTTCTTGAACTCTCTCTTTCAAAAATAGTTTGTAGTGAGTCATTTAAAGAACCCAAGGGCACGTAAAAGAGTTCAAAAGCATTAATCTTTTTCAAAATTATATTCGGGATTATTTTCATAGCTCATGATGGTTGGCTTGAATTTTCCAAGAAGAAAAAAATAAAGAAACCACACTCAAGATACTTATGATAATTTTAATCTGTTATTTTTCCACAGCGTTTAATTGTAATATAATAGTTATATTAAATTATATATACTATATACATATCGCGTAACAAAATTTTTGTATAGTAATTAAAATAGTTTTCAACATAAAATGTGTGTAAGATTCTACTTCATTTCGAAAATTTCTTTTCTAAAAATGTGTGTGTTATATGCATCTGTTGTTGTTGTTTCTGATGCCACCTGATTTCGACTGTGTCAGATCGAGACCCATGAGGTTCATCATGGCAAAGGGCAAAATTGTACGCCTGTCGTCAGCCGTAGCTTTGAGCTCCATACAGGTTACAGTATGATTTGGCTTGTTTCCTCCCCAATTCTACGGGAGAATACCCTGGGGAGTAGTAAGGGGCTTCCCACCTTTCTCCCCCTTCCACCAACCTCACGAGAGGACTTGTGGCTCGCCGGCTATTTTGAGTACACCCATGCCGCAAAGGCATAATACATATATACACTCCGAGATTTGAAGGTAACTGAACGCTACCATCAGCGGGAATGTATCTAGTTAATAATGAGGATAAATGGGTATACAATATAGAGAAATATTGCATTATATGTATTCTAAAAGTAAATTGATACTTTTTCTTAAATATTAAGGGAAATTATGCTTCAAATGTATGGAAATTTCCCTCTTCTAAATTCTCTTCATAGAATCTTTCACGTCTTAAAAATAGATTTGAAGAAAAGGGTTTTTTTTAAAAAAATATTTGGATAAGGTAGTTGATCATTTATGGAAATTCGAAAGTCTGTTAAAATTTTCTTTTTAGTAAGCTATTTTATTTTAGCCATTATTTTTAATCTTTTAAAAGAAACCATTAATAAATGAATAATTATCCTTAAAATTTTAAATCATTCTCTTCTGCATTTATTTTATTGCTACCTATCTTATTTACCTTCCAACTTTAAGAACTTCATAAGCAGTTATGTCGCATATTGGGAAGAGTCCAAAATTTCCACAACAATGCAGTTTTAAAACTATATAGATTTAAAACATATAGAAAGAAGTTTAACACGCTCAAGTTAAACTTTTATTATTTATAATTAAAAAAAACTTTCCAACTTTGCATTACAGTGTTTAAAAAAAACCCTCAAAAACTTATTAAGTATGAAGGTTTTAAATCAATCTAAAATGTGTTGCCTTTTTTTATAATAGAATAAAAATCATTTTATTTTATTTTCGCTGTATTTGAATAAAAAGGATCCTTTTTAGTTTTAAGAAATCCCCTTGAGAAAAATAACTAAAAAGAAACGAAGAGCCATTAAAAATGAATATCACAAAAAAAATTACTATAAAGAAAAAAAATCATTCAATTTGAATAACTTTTTCCAATAATAATTAATTGCTTGAGAAACCTTTTTTTTTTTTTTTTTTACTAATGTAAGAAAACACGAAAAAGATTTGGTTCTGAAAAGTATCTTATTGTTTTCTTTACTGTTTTAAAGTGGTTGAAGTAGTAACTTTACGGTTTTAATAAAGTTCAGAACTTGTTTTTGGTTTTCATTTTTACGACAAATGGTAAACGATTTCGAAAACATACTCAAGCGCTTAGAAAATACTCAACTCAATATATGTGATGAATCAACAGGCAGTAATATAAAACGTAAAAATGGAGACTACTTCAAGAATTTATGAATTTTGTAAAAAATTGAAAACAAATTAAATGCGTTTTATTATACATTGCTCGAAATTGTAAGGAAATAACAACAAACATTAAAATCTTCAAGGTTTGTTTCTTTATAAAAGAGATAAATTACTTCAAAAAGTTACTAAATTCACAAGTTTATCACATTATATTGATAATTTTATAAGGAAAATTGTTTATTTAAAAAGGAAATTCGAGTCGAAAATAAGAGAAGTGGCCTTCCCCAAAGCTAACTCGATGGATTAAGAGATTTATTGTTACAAACTTTTTTAAAAATCTAAGTTTGAGATAACTATAAAAAATTCCAGAGATTTCAATAAACAAATATTCGTTTCAGTTTTATCTGAAACTCTAAGAGTTCTGAGATCAGCAAGTTTTCATGGTCATTCAAAGAGGGAAAAAAAATTGTATCTACGGAACAGACAGCTAAGACTTTCCTTTGCAAAATCAGATATGGCGATAAAAATATGGCAATTTCTTATTGAAATTATGTGCTGCTTACGGAGAAGATCAAATTTAAAATTTGTGTTTTTTAAGAGCATATAATAGTTTGAAGAATAAAAGATGAGGAACTAAATTCAAAAAACTTGCAGCAAGGAAACATGGCGGCGGAGTTGTCCTTATGTGAAAACTGCTTGTCACAGCATTAGCACCAGGTAATTTGGTTGTTTTTACAGACGTTATATATCATTATCTTTATTTAAATGTTTTTAACACTTTAAACGGTCCTTTTTTTCTTGCTGAAAAGTTTCAAAAAACGGCTCATTTTCTTATTGCATATACCTATGCATAACAAAATGCGAAAATGGAAAAATTTCACTTTAATTTTAAATTCTAAAGTTTTCATGCTTTTTTTTATGCTTGTGTATTACAAAAAGCTCAAAATGTCTGCTTTTTATAAGTACATGCTATGAAGAATGCTTCACGTATCTTAAAAGGATTTCTTTCATACTTACAAAATTTTCGTGTTCGTACCTATTTTTCAAACGGTTGAGGACTTTTAGTGTGTGTGCATATATAAATGCACACACAATATGATGCATGGTGTAATACTAAGTCTTACATTGCAATGCAACAGGGACAATATCTGCCTTTTTGGATTATTTTTCCATTTTGATTTCTTCTCAAGCAAAAAACTGCACATTGCCTTGCCAATGTCTGTTCTTTATCGAATATTTTCAAGAATCTAAATTCTTGCCTTCAATGAAAAATTCCCGCCTTCACCACAAAAAAAAATCCCGGATAAGTATTTCAGTACCATGGATATAAACTGAATCTCTTAAAAACACACTAGCAATAATAATCTCACTACAAAATTTAAAAATATGTACAGATCAAAAGTAGAAAGAAGAAAATGTCAGTACGGACAAACCGATTGTGGGGACAGCTTTCATTAGCCCTTATGGTGTTTGGGCAAACCAGTTAAGAGGTTACAATTATCAGTCCAAAATTTGAATATATCAGAAATAATTTTTTATTTTATTTTTTAAATAATTGAAATAAAAATCCTGAGCACATACGATTTTCAACGTTCGCCTTTAGTTTCTTTTTAGTTGTTTGAAAGTTTTAAAATCACCACCCTATTTACCGGATTTAAAACTAGCTGAATACATTTGGAAAGAACTTGGGATTATATAAGATACTAAAACGAATCAACAATTTTCATTGCTGAGTGAACTGAGGAGCATCGAAGCAGAAATTAGGAAGAAACTAGGGAATTATTCTTAATCCAAAGATTTAAAAGCTATCGTGGATATTCAAATTAGATTGCAAAAGTATTGTAATTTCTGTTTCTGGTGAATTTTTTAAGTGTTCGATTACTTTTGTTAAATTATATATATTTTTTTCAAAAATATTCTTTTACGCTGTATTTAAAATATTTCACATATTATTTAAGAATAGAGTTAAATATCCTTTTTTAAAAAATTATCATTATGAAATATCAAATTTTATTGAAGATAGAGCACTATGTATTTGAAATTCGAAATTGTTCGAACAGTTTTGGGAAGAACTCTATAAAAAATTAATGTAAATACAATTAAATTATGTGTAATCCACAAACAGGTTTTTTTATAGGAACGTATAAAGAAAAAATTATTAGATTTTCGAAAGTCTCAAGATATTCTACAAAATATTTTAAGGCAAAATATCACTTTAAAAATAGTTGCTTACATGTGAATAATGAAAAAAAAATTATATATTTTGCATAATGTGATTATCATAAGTTATAATATTATAAATGATACATAAAAATGAAGAACTTTTGTTCCGATAGGTTTTTGCATAGTAAACAGTTAGTTATTTGTATCAATATGTGACCACTGTAGTATGTTTATATCTCATTCTCGTGGGGTTTCTATTTATAGGACTACCAATTCACAAAACTTTTTTTTTTCAACAACTTGTATTTTCATAAGTGGTTTTACAATCATTAACACAAAGAATAACGGTTTTTTAAGCTTATTTTAATTTTATGAAAATAACATATTTTTATCCTTAACAATTTCAAAATATGATTCATTGATAGAGGATTCAAACTTTTATTTCATTTTCCTTGATAAATTAATTGCCACAAAAGTTATAATTTTCTTTCTTTTTTCTTATTACAATTAATTTATTATAAATTACTTATCTTTTAAATTCATTTAAATTACAGACTGTTGTAGAAAAAGAATAAAAGTTAAGTTAATAATTCTACAACGATCCTATATCAAAAGATGGAAAAATTTTGGTAGATAATTTGTCTGCTCAGTATAATAAATATTTCAAAAATTACCTTAAATATATGTAATAACTCACTTAAATTTTCTATTGAGGGATTTTATTTCGTATTGGTCTTCAGCCCTTTAGGACTTCGCATGACAATTAATATTTTTATTTTACGCACCGAATGAGAGATAACCACAACTGTATCTAAAAAAAAACAACTGTAAGTTGGAGTTTTTAAGATCAAGATGATGCAATCTTGCATCACTCATGCATTCTGATCAATCACAAAAGCCTTTCCCGGAAAACGTGTGATTTTAGCATCCTCCGGTTGACTTTCGGTTGTTTCTTAAATGTGCGCTAGTTTGTCTATTTATGTTTGTGTTGTACTTTTCGTGTCGCTTCTTTACTCGTTTGTTCGTCAATAAAATAGCAATGTTTTTCTTTAAAAAAATTTCTAATGGGGCTGGGGTATGGTGTTTTATTATTGCAGACCTAGTACATTTTTCCGGAGCTGGTATCTCTTTCTAGTACGGCACCTTACTGATGAATTACCAATCTGAGCTCTGACGATGCAAAACCAAAATTAGGAATTTAATTTTGTCGAGAGCACTCAAGCCAAACAGGTTCTCAAGGGATCTTATACATACCGCATAATCATACGACATGGACACTGTCGATTTTCTGCATCATGAAAATCCACCGATTAGAGGCGGGGTAGAATCAGCAAACTAAAATGTATACTATACTATACAATACTAAAATGTATTAATTCAAATCCAAAACTTTTCATTTACAGAGAATAATATATATATATATATAGGCTTCTTCTCTACAAACAAGAGATAACATTCAACAATCACATTCGAAAAACACATAGGCAGTAGGAAAATCACACAATGAAGGACATATGAGTAACCGAGATTAAAAATTATAAAATGGATGCTGCAGTGTTATGAACGTTGCTGATTTAGGACAGTTAATATATAAAATAATTTATATAAAAGTGGAGTTTAACATGTTTTTTGGCCAGCCAACCTTCCCCCTTTATGTAAATAATACTGAGCAAAAACCAATAGAAAATAATGGATAGGAATATCTAAATCCATTACAAGATAGAGGTAACTTACCTTAAAATTGCACTTACAAATGCAAATCCCGCTCTAAATCTGAGTGCAATAAATAAGTTATTGCCAGATTCTGGACCCTAATGCAGATTTAAATCATGTGAAGGGCTGAAATGTAGCACTTAACAAAAGTATTAAAAGAATGGAAATAAAAATTAATAAGAGTTGCAAATTATAGCATAACTTTAATAACACTACACTAGAGTAAATAAGAATAAAATAAGAATAAGTAATTTTACCTAATATTAGATTATGGAGATAACTATAACTAAGAAATATTTAAGTTTATAGCAATAAACTATTATCAATCTCAGAATTTTTAATCCTAACTGTTTTGAATAGCTTTTTTCATATAACTATTAATAAAATTAATTGGACATTTCTGATTTAAGCAATATTTAGTAAAATGTTTATAGTTATTTATTATTTCTGATTGATTATTTATTATTCTGATTTCTGACACCAGAAATTTATTACGTTGTATATAATTAATAACAATATTTCTGAATATAGAAACATGTGCATTACTCTCCCAATGAGGAACTTTTATAATATTGAAATCAAATTCTTCTCTTTTATCATAAATATTAGAAACTATTACATTATTATTTAATTTGACATGTATGTCAAGAAAATTTGCTTCATTGTTGTTACTATTTGTCTGTATTAAATTAAGATATTGTGGATAAAAATTATTTTATATAAATTATTTTATATATTAGCTGTCTTAAGTCAGCAACGTTTATAACACTGCAGCATCCATTTTATAATTTTTAATCTCGGTTGCTCATGTGTCCTTCATTGTGTGATTTTCCTACTGTCTATGTGTTTTTCGAATGTGATTGTTGGATGTTATCTCTTGTTTGTAGAGAATAAGCCTATATATTCTCACATATTTTGTGGCTGCATTGCGCCTATGTATGTTAGAATTTTGACACATTAATTTTAGGTCTTTTTATAAGATCCTGTAATTATGTAGCTAATGCTCATAGTTAAATATTTTTATCTAGCAGGTTAAATTTTTGACTATTTTTTCATTTTAATTCTCTTCTTATTCTCATTTCTATATGTAATTCCAGATTTTTGATTTTGTATTTTAAATATATATAATGAGCAATATAAATTAATTTTTAGTAACTATTGGGTTAATAATATAAAATACAATTAAAGATCCCTATATAAATATTTTTATCCTCTAAAGTTTTAAAAAAGCTGGATAAAACAAAAGGAAAAATTCTACTTACGAAAAAGAGATGAGTATATTCCTGCGTTGATCTGAAGTTAGCGATGAATAAAGTTTGAAATATAGGTTGGATGAGGTAGATAAGGAATACGAGTTTTCCCAACGGAATCCATACTTTCCAAGAGAGGAATTTATTCAGAATACCTAAGCAAAAAAGAATAAAATACAGGAATATTTAAGGTTGATTTTTCAAAATGTTGCGAAGTAAATAAAAAGTTTTACTAATAAATTATGTTGTTATTAATTTTTTTAAATAAATCATTATAGCTAATTGTATTATGTCCAATCATATTCACAACAGGATTTATATCTCTTTAACAATAAAAAATTAACCCCAATAAACCTGATGAAATTTTTAACAACATTAATCAGAAATCTTCAAAGGAAATGCATTCATATAAGTAATTGAAAGTTGTATTTTCACTCTCCTGAGTATTTTTGTTAATAATAAATGTGACATATTAACAAAGAAACTTGAACATTTTTAATATTCTTTTAATTAAAATGGAAATATTCATGGTTAATGTATAGAAAAATAACATAACTTTTAAAGTAAAAACCAAAAGGATTAAGTTTAGCTCTGAGGTATAACTAATAAAAACATAAAACTTTTTATTATTAGAAATCACTTTTTGAGATTTTTTAAGACAACAAATTAATTAGATTGCATTTCATAAGTAGTAAGAATAATTCAAACAGCTAGTGACTACAGAAAAGATGCAATTTAGGTTTTAATATACTTTAATATATGACTTTTCGAATTCTGTTAAATATTTTCTTTTTAAAAACTTAGAAATCCATTCAAATCATTCTTATGCTCAAGGTATATCACTACGCTTACAAATGATTTAATTCCATTCCATTATGTCGCCCACATAGTGGTTAGTGAAGCTGACTTCTGTGCCGTAGGGCCTGGGTTCGAATCTCGGAGAAGGCATGGATGTTTGTAAATGTATGGTACCTTTGTGGCATGGGGGATACTCTAAATAGCCTTAGAGCCGCAAGTCCTCTCGTGCAGTTGTTGGAAGAGGATGAAAGGTGGGAGGCCCTGGACCTCCCCCAGGGTGTTCTTCCTCAAAATTGGTTTAGAACCGAGCAAAAATCGCACCGTCCCCTGTTTGGTGCTTAAGGCTACGGCCAACGATAGGCGTACACCCCAATCCCCTTACCATAATCAATTTTGTAGGCCTGGATCTGACGCAGTCAAGATCAGGTGGCACAAGAAAAAACAACACAACCATTCCGCTATCGTGAAAAGGGTATATATATATATATATATATATATATATATATATATATACAAGCATGCAGAATTTAAGCAACCATTGCATTTGTCAACATAGAATCCTTAACCCGTTCAGGACCATGATCACATATATGTGATCACTTCATGAAACTCGGCATCATATGAGAGATTGCGTTTTTTCCTTTATGAGGCTCACAATCAAACCGGTGGGATCTGAATTTGGAACATGTGGAATTTGGAATGATTGTAAACTATAAATTTCGTTTGTATTTTATTACAGTAATGATTTTATATGAATTTTTCTAATGGAATTAGGCTTAAAAGGAAAAGTCGCGTGGTTTTGAAAGGGTTAAATTGTTCAAAGGGAACCTTTGTGGCCAATATAGTCGAAAGGAAACTCAGTATAAAAGATTGTGCATATACAAATATGGGGACGTCACTGAGCGCTAATGTGTTAAATGCTCGCGATCCATGCCAAGGTACTTTAAAAAGGAGGTAGGACATATTTCCCGACATACTTCTGCAAATGGAAGAGAAATCTTACTTTCACAATGGCTACAATAAACCATCAGCGCCTATTGTATAGGAGAATGATCGGCAAGCTTGAAGAGGAGTGTAGTTTGACGAGTGTTGCACAAGAGTTTGGAAACATAAGTAGAGTTTTACGGGTTTAAAAAGTCTTCCAAATGACAAATACAGCTATAAAAAGGCGGGATTGGCAATGATCGACCGTTGAATACTGCGGAAAGTGATGAACAGTATATCATACTGCAGGCGAAAAGAGACAGGAACCAGACATAGGGCAACTTTGCGTCCGGTAACAGGACGAAAGATATCAGGGTTTACTATGGTCAGAAATTTGTAAAAGGGTGGCCAACTCACCCGCCATCACAAACGTTGCATGCAGCTGTATTTTTTACAGTGTTGTCAGAAAAACAAGACTGGGGACTCTCATTTTGCTAACTGATGAATAATTTCAGTCTGAGAAACGATTCTCTCAGCTCCATTGATATGTAAGGGAACAGGAACATGCTTTCATCCCACTAACATCAGAGAAAGAGACAGTTGGGATGGTTCGGGAGTGCTTAAGTGGAAACCATAATGCTGAATGGATGAATGGGGTTCTATATTTTCGACAATGGCTCATTTATATAGAAGATCGTTACCGCGTTGAAATTATCCTGGGTCTGTTTCGAGGAATCATTAGTCAAAACTTTATTTTTTGGACCACAATACACGTTCATAGAGGACCTTTGCTATTGAAGAGTTGTTATTGCTTTTCTAAAAAGTGATGATGTCTGCAGAACGAATTGGCCAGATTACTCCCCTGACTTAAAGCTTAACTAGCATGTGTGGGATGTTTTGAAACATGTGTGGATGTGTATCTCCGGAGAAAACTATAAAGCTTAAACAGATAATCTTTGTAATATGGCAACTCTTACTTCAAGAACAGGTGGATTATTTGGTGTTGACCGATGGTATTACCAACCATTGCAGTTAGGTAAGGTTATATCTCTTACTAAAAAATTTTGGTTTGTTGTTCTTCCTCATCGTTAGATGATATTTCTTAACAACGCACCATTTTGTCAATAATGCTTATATTTGCTTTGTTCCAAAATGTATGCGTAAAATTCATTTTTGACTACTATGCTTTCTTCAACCTTTATGCGCTACATTGTGCCTTTGTCGTGTGAATTTTGTACAGCCAAGTTGAATTTTTCAGAATTTCGGCACAGTCTGAAAGGTTGTTTAACTATTGTACACTAGAATATTACTAGTGAACATTAAAATCTTATACTTACTAGGTGCCTGTTGAGTTTTATTTTTGAATTATAGCAATTTAATGAGGTAGTAATTAAAAATATTTTAGTTACTTCTTTAGTGATTGATTAGAAAAACACATGTGTACCTTGAAAAATTGGAGTCTGATGTAACGCATTCGATTCATCTTATGCCAGTTATGTATACAAAATAAACATGCTTTAATACCATTTGCACTGATACTGAAAATATTTCAAAACAAGTACATTGTTATTTTTGTTGTTGTTCTTTTATTAATTTTATAGTTGTCACGTGATCTTAAATTGAGGATATTTGTATTCAAGTAAGATTAAATACATAAGACGCATTACACTCATAAGTAGAATAATACATTTATATGTTTACATAACTAAATGCAAGCACAAATAGTTTTTACAAAAATTGTCACTTGAGGGTGAATCGAGACCATTGCTAAATGATTAATGCTAATTTCCATGGTAGGTTAGCAATTATGGTCGCAAGCTTATATATATACAGCAAAGGTTATATTTATAAAGTCATTGGCTCATCAAAGACCCCCGTGTAAAGTGGCTGATACTCATCAAATCTATCGAGGCTTAAAGTCCTTTTGACATGATATAGCAGTTTGAACAGTGGAACATCAGCTCAAGTGAGCTCAAGCTTTATCATTTGAATGAGCTGCAAAATTATCAGGTCAATCGCGAATGGCCATCGTAGAGCCCCTCAGAGTGTTGAAGTTCTTAAACAATAAATCTATCAATTCCTACATTTTAGTGATAAAAGTGGAAAAGTGTAAATAATGAATATAAGCATTTTAAAAAATGATTAAATATCTGTAATGATCCTACTTGCAATTTATTAAACTGAGGAAACTAATGCTGTCGATATATTTTATTTTAACCAGTATAACAGGTCTAGTAACATGACTAATTCTCGACGTTGACAGAATAAATGAAAAATAATAGTAAAAGGAAAATTTTCTTACTTCGCTTGCTGCTAATATATGCTAATCGTTTGAAGAACATAAGACAGATGTTATTATAATTTTGTAATAACTGTAGATCTGATACATAGATATAGCGAAATTTTTTATGTCATCTTATTGCAGTTTATATTTTTGCTTACATTTCAGAATTATTTATTAAAATTATTCCATTGATCACTCAAAGCTGTCTTTTAATATCCTTGATATCATTCAAACTTAAATTAACTTTCAAGTCATGTGAATAAGAAAAAACATATTCGTTCAAAATATTCATTAAAATTCTTGTCACATCAAAGATTTAAAAAATCTTATCGTTTTTTAAAAAAAATTACAGATAATTTCAAAAAGTACTCAAATAATATGAATTCAATCGTAATATCTGTAATTCTTAGTATCATAGTTTCATCTTTGCGGTTGTTTTTTTTTACCTTTTTATTTACACGTTTTGAACTTGATATTTTAGTTTTTCGGGGCAGAAATCAGTAACTCGCTACTTGTCGTTCAGTAACCCAACGACTGAAAACAAATTGTTAAATTATAAATACGTTACTGAAAGTAAACAAAGAACTTTAGAACAGTTTTACTTTCTATCTTTCCATATATTACATTTTCTTCTCTTTACAATATTGCATTTTCATTTTTTTTACCCCTCTCTTTCCAGCGAAATCTTATTCAAAAGATAATAATAACATTCAAGTCCCATGAAAAGGGTGAATTTCTTTTATCAACAGAGAGCTTTTTATGCTGTTTGGAAGCTTGTTCTTATCTGCGTTCATTTTCGGAGACTGAAATGGTACGCCTAATATGTATGAAATTATCCCTCCTAGGTCACCATTACAGGGATGTTTTTGATGATCATGCACTCCCATTATTTTTATTTAAGAATATGAGCTCGTCCTTCAAAAAGTTAATGCACTGTACCATCGTTCCTAATTTTTATGTTGGTGTTAAACAGTATACAGACAGATGTTGTATTCCATCTAGATCAACTGATCTAAATCCCATCAAGTACATCTGGAATGCCATCGAGAGAACCATTCGATCTTCTAATCTTACTCATAACGTGCTCAAACAAGCTCTACTAGAACGTTATCTAACGATTACGCAAAGATGGGAAGTACTAAAACAAGCCACAGTAAAGGACGACTTGTGCAGACATGTCTATTCTGCTAAAATTTAGTTTCAGGAGCCAGTGAAAGGAAGGGAAACAGTGCAGGGTATAAAATCTCGTCGATATTTCACTGCATTAGAATGTCACGGATGACATCCAAAAAAGTCTGGTTATCGAATGAAATGACATCCCATCCCATACTTCTTCTTGCTTGTCGAGCTGGGGATCAAATGGAAATCAGGCAAGTATTGTACCTTTATCCTGGACTCCTCTAAGCGCGCTTTCGCTGATCATCGGGAATCATGAATGAAAACACTTCCATTCCACAACGTGAATAGATTCCAGGATGAATCATAGCAATTGCACCTGGTGCTGTGCAATAACCTCCATGACCGTCAACCTCATTCTCTGAGTTGCCTCACAAATTTTTCTGCAGTCATTGGTATCTCGGTTACTCGTTAGATATGGATGCATTAGAGACTGTGAATGACGAACTCACTTTGTCTTCGCGTTTTGTCTTTGATCGTGGTTGATTTGCACACTATTCACTTACTGTACGGTCATTATTGAACTATTTCTGCCAAACAACATCTTACAACGGTATTGCTCCCACTCAAATGTCAAACGATCCTGCAAGTTGACTTTACTGTTTCCTTTCGTCCAGTTGAACATCCTCTTGCACACAAATGGTGATATTATCTCTTACTGTTCGCGAATCCTTATGTGAAACATAGGTAGCATCCCCGTGGGTCGAAGAAAACCATATTCGTACAGAAGTCATGTCTTAGCATTGTAATACCTTACTTTCATTTATACACCTTCTCAATACTTTATCGAAATACGCTGGAGTTCCAGATAGAAGGTACATGAAAACCAAAAATTCATTTTATTCATATATGTTAACATTGCAACACCAGGGAGGAAAGTAAATGACAAACATTTTCGGACGTATACAAAATAGTAGGAAGAAAAAGTCTTTAAATTTATAGGCAATTTTGAAAAATATAGGGTCTTTAAAATCAGTACACACACCTGCCAACTTGGAAAGTTTTTAGCTCCCGATCTATCCCGCAGTGGCGTAACGGAGAACATTTGTGCCCCCCTGCAAAGTCAGGTTTTGGGCCCCCACATTGAATTTTATAAGGGGTAGGCACTTGAGTAAGTCAGGCCTTCGGCCCCTTAGAACCCTGGGCCCTCCACGATGCGGGGGATTGCGGGGGTGTACGTTACGCCACTGGTATCCCAGTTAAGCATCGAATCGAACTGAACTTCGATGATAGATATGGACAAATCATTTCTTTCAGTGCTTCAAGTCTATAACCCATTTCACATGAATCTTGTTGGCTGGAGAACGGTGGTGGCTCAGTATCTCAGCAACACACGACCAGAAATTTTCAAAATGCGAAAAATCTAGAAAACAAGCTGACCACAGCTACAATGGAACACCCTCTGGGTCGAGGTAAGTTTGAAGACGATGCGCGACATGCGACTTTGTTGAAAGAGGGTGTCTCCGAGGCTTCGAAGGTAGGATACATCCGAGAAAAGTATCGTTGGCTGTTCAGATTATTGACGACGCAAGAAGTGCCCAGTGTCTTCCCATGCCATCATACCAAGCGCAGTGTCTGTATGACTATACTGAATACAAGCAAGCTACGTGCGCTCTCCTTGGTGTTTCAAGACAGATACATTCATCGGGATAGTGCATTCATAACCGGAACTTGTATGAAAAGACGGTTTTTGATGTCACTCCTGTATCCAGTTTTGTCGTTGACCACACCATTGTTGCTAAGCGTCAATATGCTACAATGTCAAGGGAAGCCCCAGTAACGGTAGATGTGTAAACATTCTGTGCAGATCTAGATTTCGCAGCTATTTTCTGAGTCTGAGCAGCTATTTTCGTTCTATAAACAAGCCCACTTCCTAATTTTTCAGGTCCGTGATGTGATTGTATGATCCTGCAAGTCCAAAATGACAGCACGTCAGCTCATTCGGACATTAGGAGCAGGAAGCAATTGAGATCCTGCATAGCAATCAGTAGGACTCGCCTGAAGCCTTCGATTCTGTAATTTACATAATCGTTTGTAAATGTCAACCAATGCGCTTACAAATATCGCAGTACTATAAACTGCATCCCTAATAGGCTATGATCTTATCGCTTTTGACACGTTCTGATAGCCGTTTCTTCTTATACGAAGCATAACATGATCTTCTTAATACAACCAATATTCGAATGGGATTTCCAAATGAAAATAAGGAATATACCGCTGCGTAGCCTTCTTTTTATGCAGATTTGAGATGCCGTTTCTATTTCTTACATCGTTTGATTACTCTTAATTGATGCTTATTGGCATATCGTAGTATTTTCTTTTTACATGAATTTCCCTTTGTTAGCATTTTACCGTTACGGTGTTGCATTTTTAATGAATACCAATGCAGAAATTCTATCGTAAGGTAAATGCATATGCAATTTCATCTTTTCATATTAGTAATGGTGCGCCCCCTTTTTCTGTTGTAGAGTGTAAATGTTTATATTGTTGAGTGTAAATGTTTAGAAAAAAATGGGTTTTTTTTTTATTTATTTTTTTTTATAAAGAATTGCAATATTGAAGGATGTTTCAAATTCTCCATTTTAGCTTATAATGTGAATCTTACAGTGTGATTAGAAAAATAAATTAGCAATTTCTGATGAACTAATTTTATAAGTTTTCCCGATGCTTATAAAATAAGTGCCGAATATTGGTCTTAAACATTACACATAATCCGAATGATGCTTTTTAAATCCCTATTTCAACTAACAATTTGATTGTTTGGATCAATTTCCTTTTAAACCCCGGTTGAAATAAAGAATACGTATGGGGAGTTTTTGAATTATATATTTCAAGTCTTATAACAAACTTGTTACTTGCCTACGAAAAGAAAAATACATTTATTTTCATCGTGTTTAATGAATTGTGTGGAACGATCTATTATTTTTATGCAATGCAATACAGAAAGTAGTTTTTTCTTCGCAAACTATTACGAAAATATTTTTCTCAAAGCTCTACAATTTGAGATTTTTTTACTTTAATCACTTCCGCAAAGAAGATTGGCGCAGCATAGCCAAAATTGGCTCTTGCGCCATAAAACCCTACACTCACTCACTCCGCAAAAAAGATAAAACCCCATAATTTTAATCAATTTTGTGTCAAGTACCTTGTAAGGATTGCTTTTATTTTTGTAAATTTATCAAATTATTTCATAAAATGTTTTGTGAATCAACTTACCTCCTCTTCCTGTTATGCAACAAAATGTCATCCAAGCGATTCCACTGGTAAAGGCAACTTTATAAAACGTGGCGTACATTAACACTTCCAGAGGAGTTGGAGGACGTATTCTGTACCAAGCTCCTGTAATGAATACGATTAAACCACTGGACAGTATGGCTAAGCACCAACCAAAGACTTGAAAGATCTGAAAAGTTTATAAAAAAGCAGTTATAAAGTCGCTTCATTTCATATAATTTTTTTAAAAAAACCTAAAATTTTATAATGACGCTTAAAAAAATCAGGAACTTCCTTATTTACAAGCTATTTTTTGAGAATATCTACTACATTCTTACTTCATCTTATGAGAACGTTTCTATTTTATAGAAGGCGGCAGGCCTGTAGGTGCATATTTTTAAACAACTGTGTGGTGCCTTATATCTAAATTTAGTTTTAATTAAAGTTTTTTGAGAATTAGCATATTTTTACAGCTCGCCAGGAAAAGTGTAGTTTTGAAATTTTTCGAATCATGTGAGCCAATCAGCTCTCAATGATCTAGATCATTGATCCGCAACCCCCGGTCCGCGGACCGGTACTGGTCCGTGGACCAAATAGTACCGGTCTACACAAGGAGTATTAAATTATTTTCATTTTATATACTGTGGAGTATTTCTCTAGGGTTTTATAGTAATCATTTTATATACCATGTTGAATAACTTAATATTAACTTCTTGGTGTAACTCTATTTTATTCCGAAGGCCCATTCAAATACATTTAAACTAAAATTATTAAATAAAAGCAATCGAAAATATAAGCAATCAACGTCCCCTTCTTCAATGGGCCGCGGTAAAATTATCAAACGTTGACCGGTCCTTGGAAATAGAAAGGTTGAGGAGCACTGATCTAGATGATAAATGCTCATGCACATATCAATATTTCATCTTCTCGAGTGGGAGTTATATTAATGTTTCACTATAAAGCAACACAAGGTCTATTGGCAACGGACCTCGGTCAAATGATGAGGACGACACCTGAGTTGCCCCCCACTTCAAACTACCCCACCCCATCAACGGGAAGTTTTTATGCCTCGACAACGATCATTGGCCCTTCTTTTCCTCGGGTTTTCAGTGCTATCTCGAGATAATGACACTCCGAGAACAAGTCCATGACCACTATTCTACCACAGCCACTTCATTTTCTCGCTTTTTGTTGGTATTAATGTCATGCGTGCGCGAGTTAGTTAATCATTTCTAAAAAATGTACGTGGTAATAGAATATTTTTAAATGAGTTCTAAGACACTTGAAATACGACCATGAAAAGCCGTCTCCACAAAACTCAGAATGATATTTTTAAATTTTTATTTTTTTAACATATTTACGATATTGATGATATCCTCCTAAATTCCTAGCAATTATTTATCCTATTCTCTTATGTTTAATATGTTTACGAAATTTTATACACTTGGTAAGATATATAGACTTGGAAAACGTAGTTAAAGAGACAACAAGGAAGAAAACAAAATGTGAAATTTGAAAAATATGTTTTCCTGTGGTCATCTTAAATTGTTGTAAAACAGTAAAAGATAACAAAAAAGAAATAAAAACATTGATAAAAGGAAAGTAGAAACCAAATAATTTCGACAAAAATAATTAAGTAAACTCTGAAAAGTAAAAAAAAAAAATTGCAATTATTTTTAAAAAGGCAAACAAATAATTACTCTGATAAGATAAGTCACAAGAGAAAATTGCGCCTGTGACGCATAATTGATGATTTTATGAGTAGTAACGTGTTAAACCTTATACGTAATACTTTAAGTAATGTTTTATTATTTTTAAGTAACCACACAATGGAATTATTTTTCCTTCCTTTGTGACTATTTTTTCCAGTGCAAATAAGGAAAAGGAAAAAATCATTCACGTTTTTTAGACAACTACTGATTAGTACAATATAAATTCGACAACCTTTGACCATAAATTTCAGTGAATAGTCCAGTAGCATTAACGTAAATGAAATATTAATAAAAGTTACCTTACTGTCCTTCAAAATAGTCACCACCTATAACTATGCGCCACTGAGATCTGCAATACATATCCTGAAAACTTCGTAAGAAGTCTTCGTTTGGGATGGAGTTCAAAAGCCTCGTCATGTTTCGTTGGATGTCAGGAATATCGTCAAATCTATTTTCTTTGAAAGCGAAATTGAGTCGTGGAAATAGGAAAAAATCTGAAGGAATGAGATCTGGCGAGTATGGAGTATGTTTAATTTGCTCCATCCCCTTTTTTGCTACTAACTGTTTGACGATATTAGCTGTGTCAGGGCGAGTATTGTCGTGAACAAAATACCCTGAAACTTGATGTGCGTACTGGGGTCTTGCCTTGCGTAGACGTTTCATGAAATGGGTCAAAACTTCAATGTACCTTGCAGCAGGTAGAAATCATTTGCGTATAATGCCTTGACAATCAAAAAAGATGACACTCACTTTCTCAGTTTTCACCACTGACAGAAATCGCCGGCCTTCCGCTACGGATTTGTCAGGAACACTGTCCCGGCATTCTTGAAAACGAGCGAACCACTCGTACAAATACTTTATGAACAGTGGTTGATCTTCATAAACACGTACCAACATCGCATAAGTTTCTTTCTGTGTCTTGCCAAGCTTAACATAAAATTTTAAATTGATCTTTTATTCGATCATTTTCCTGTGTTCTCGATTAAGAAGCAACGCACTAAACAGGCACTTGTAAAACAAGTCTTTCATGGAACACAAACGACGTTCAACTAAACAACGGTGGGGGCAGATGACCAACACCTATCGCTACGCATATGCAGCGTTTTGTTTCTCCAGTGTTGCCAGATCGGTTCATTCACCGAACTTTATTGTCAGAGGTTGTATTTTACCTAATACAAAGAAATAACATCATTTGTTTCAAAGTTTTATTTCTTCAGGCATTAAAGCTCCACCAAGTGCTTTTTTTTAATTTTTTATAACGCATGTGATTATAAATTGAATTTGTATCTTTCGTACAGCTCCAGAAAGGAAGAATAAACAATCAATCAAATGTAAAACTCCAACCAGTTTGAATGCCATAAATCTAAGCATTTATATTGTTTATTACAGTAATATTATATTTATGAATGATATTTTGATAAACTGTTAATCTTAGCTGTCTTGTTATCAAGGCATGAGTACTAACGGAATGTATTTAAGCCAGTAGTGGACAAAAGCCTTACTGACTTATTCACTTTTTAAAGATGAAATTTTAAAATAAGTCTTCAATTTGTTTTGAAGTTGAAATAGTTTTTATTCCTATAATCTGGTTATACCTATTCACCCACTTTTTTTCCACAATTGATCAATGAGCGTTGTTACATGTTATATACATATATATATATATATATATATATAGAGAGAGAGAGAGAGAGAGAGAGATTATATATGTGAGATTATATGAATCATTTGGATTGACATGGCATTAGTGGGTGTTGTGAGCAAAATATAGGAGAGGTAATTGTTGTATTAAATATGAGAGAAAAATCGTTCAAAATTTGTGAATTGAATTATTGATAGAATGCTTTTTGGTGAGTTTTTAATGATTTACGCTATTCATTTGTGAAAATAATTGGTTTTTAATTTGAACTTTCGGATTTTAGACATTTTTCTACCTAAGGATGAGTGCGTCATCTTTGGTGTTCGAGGGTTCACTTATATTATGCAATTAATTGTTTTAGAATTTTAATATTTTAAAATAATATCTTTCAGAATGCGATGGCGAATAGTTTAATTTTTCAAGTTTAATGGTTTAATTTTAACTATTTAATTTTTAACTTTTAAATTTTTAATTTTTAAATTTTTGAGAATTGGATATTTTACGATTAATTTACCAAGTTGCAATAGGGGGAAGTTTGGCGCCATCAAACTAGTTTAACCCCACTTATCGGTCCTAAGTCCGAGGTTGCACTTGGATATTTTATAAATTTTTATTTTATAAATTTTTTTAATTTTGTTAGAAAACGTTAAAATTTTGTCTTCTATATTCGCCATTGATATTCTGAAATGGGATTTTTATGTTATAGGATTCATTTAGTTTCGATTTTTTTATTGATTCCTGTGTTGTGATTGAATTATATATATTTAAATATATATATATATATATATATATATATCAGTAGCACACACAGGAATTTTTCAAGGGGGGGTCCAAGGTCGAAAGTCCACCATTCTTGTATCATGCTCCTTTTGATTTTGTCGATTTTAGGGAATAAAAAGCAGCAAAAGATTAATTATTGAATAAATAATTAGCCTTTCTTAATAAAATTAATCTTTAATAACAAATTTTTATTAAAATTTTGCGTACTATATACTTAGAATTATAATCAATCGGAAAGAAATTCAAGGGCTTTGGGGGGCAGGACCCCTAGGATCCCACCCTTGTGTGTGCCACTTATATATATATATATATATATATATATATATATATATATATATATATACTAAAAACCTTTCAATTCGCTAATTTGATTCCAATGATAATTTCCTTGTAATTGAATTCCTTTTTATACTGTTTTATACAAAGATAATTTTATGCAGATTCTTCGAATCTTAAGCAACCACTTTCTTAATAAATGAAAGAAATTCAAAGAGATGCAATTGAGAAAAAAAGAGAAAGAAAATATCCAAGAGAGATTAAACTATATTTAAACAAATAACCTTGTCCTATTTAAAAATGAAACAAGTAAGAAAAACAGATTTTCATCGGTGCAATATAAAAAGAATTAAATTCTTTACTGGCGAAGGAGAACAAGCTCAAATTATAACAAACATTCAAAAGTGATTAGCTAACCAATAGATTGGTAACTAAAACAGAAATACCCTTGATATTAGAATTTCTTAAACGATTATTTACCTTCGGTATTTTTGCTTCAGGATATTTGAACAACAAATAACCAGTAAGAATACCAATAAAGTAAGGTCCTCCACGTGATAAGGTATTGCCATAGGTATATAAATAACCTAAATTTCTGTCACTGAAAAAAAAATTCAAGTTATTGAAACAGATACTTATTTTAATAAAAATGCAAAATACTTTTATATAACTAATCACAATGCTCTAAAAATCATGCTCGGTTTTAATTATAGTCATTATAAATTCTTAATTTCATTTTTATATATATCATTTATAAATAGTTATTTTTTTATATTTTAGACACAATTGATGCTCAAGTTATTCAGATTATGTTCTAGTGTGGATCTGTACAAGGTTGTGCAAGTCAGACACTGACCTCATTAATTAATTGTAGTTTGATATAAAAAGGCGAATTTTTTCCGTTAAGTGCATCTATGAATCAAGTTGAAACAACTCATCGGAAATGTTCACAACAAAATTATTCAAATCGTCATCTTTCTAAGCGGACTTTTTCTAGTAGAGTTTTAAAATGTGAATACTCCTATTTCAAAATAAAAAATAATAATTAATGATCTTGACTTTATAGCCATATTGAACTTGGGTATGAAATTATTCTTGGGACTTTCCATTCTCTTTAGATGTTAATGTAAAAATGCTGGGAAAAAAGTGTTGTTGAATTTGTAAATTTAATATTGGTGACATAATAAACTATTTACAAATAAATCAAGATATTTGTGTGTGTAATGAAAATTTTGAAGAAAAAAGCAACGTCTCTCCTGAAGATAGAAAAAAATACCAAAAGCGTTTGACCAAAATTCTTTAGGTCATAAAGCATGAAAGTAACTGAGATGAAATTTCAATTAAATATTATTTAATTTTGAGGGCAAACAAAAAATAACAAAGTGAAGCAATACTTCTTTTTTAAATAAATGAATATGTTAAGACATTTTAACATATGTATAATGAGTAATAATGAAATGATAAAGTTAGTTATTAGTTTGAAATTTTTAATAATCTTACTAAGAAAGTGGAATAATTGGATGGGGGAAATAGAACTTACATTGGGTCTGGCATTGTCATGATTACTGTTGGAATTATTTGTCCCACATACGTTAAAATTCCAGTATAGATAACTGATACTCCTATTAGTATGATATTGATTGCTACTCCAATTTTCTCTGACCTAAAAAAGTGTTATTTAATTCATGTTGTTTATATTTGAAATAGAATAAATCTGAAAATATAAATAAGGGTTAGTTAAGAATATATTTTAAAATATTTTTAGAATTTAAGAATAATTTTCTTAAAAAAATTCACAGGAATTAGGATTTATAAACGATGGACATACACATAAAAATATGCTTTAATATAAAATAGTATGCTTTAACATAAATATGCTTTTTTTAATATAAATAGTTTCAAAAATAAATGTCAATTCAATAGAACAGAAAAATTGCTGGAATTGCTTGCATGTGAGGAATGTGCATATTACATTACTTAGTACATGAGTAACGTTTTGAGGTGTATTTTTTACAATCTTTTACATTTACAAACTTAACCCTTGACTTCGCACTGTTGCATTTCTGCAACATATGATTTATTTTAATTTAACGGACTCAATATTTTTTTAATTACCTACAAATCCCTTAGCTGAGAGAAAAAAAAGATTACTGCAACGAAATACATGCTAATTTTGTCACTAGATGGAAGTACGTTTTTTCCAGAAATCGCAACAATTATAAAAATCTCTGATGCCACAAGAACTGTGTTTTTTCTATTAAAAGAATCCATTATATTTTATGCTTCCTCTTGTTTATTGACGAAATAAATTACCAGGTAAGAAATTTAAACATTTTATGATGAATAATAAAATCCTCATATAAAAAAAGTTTTGTAATTTACAGCACTACTGCGCAATGTTGCACTTCTGCAACAAACAAAAAAATGACTGGAATTCAATTTAAAACTGCTTAATTTTTTTTCCATATTTTTCCCTTTTATTATTACTTGAGAACTAGCTGATATAATTTTTTCATAGACATTTAAAAAATTGCGAAGTTAAGGGTTAAAGCAATATGAATACATTAAGAATATTCTTACAACTTTATTTCGTTTATTTTATTTCAAACAGTAATAAAATATTTGTTGTCACTATTGCTTATCATACGTGATTGACAGAAACATTTAAATTAAATCCGTGAATCCGTGCGTTTTTAAACATTGAAGAACTGCAGCAGGACTTAAGAGTAGCTAGTTCTTATGGGTACCAATACTAGCCAAGTTGTAAGCAAGTGAGGCTTGCATCACATTGCAATTCGCAAAGGGAAAGTAAACTTTAAGACCCGCCACATGCCGTTGAGCACGGGTATGACCACTGCGAAACCTAGCAAGAATCGTTTCATCTCATCTACAGCTTGTACAAACCAAAGCAGCAGCACCAGAACGGTTTCCTTCAAACCGGTCATGTACGGGGGCCTACCTCCAAGAGGAACTTGCTTGTTTGACCCAAGTAGCATTTTCTGAAAAAGTAAGGCAGTCACCATATGTAGAATCCTTATAGCTGCATTCAAGGGGGGCAGACCATCTGCAACTTCATTCCTGCAGACATTCACGTGCGATGGTACCCGCTGAAAAAAGATCTTAACACTGGCACTCAAGCAATTTAAAAGCTGGACAGTACTCGTCATCGTTCTGTCACCCCCATTCAGACAGGTGATAAATAGATAAAATATCTGTATTTTATCCGTATATCCAAACATCTGTATTGACACACTCTGTAATGCAAAATTTCAAAGCCTCCTTAGTTGCTGAAAGATTTTTATTTATAAGTTTTTTAAAGTAAATAGTTTTTGCTTTAATAAAATATTTTATCCACGGCAAAAAAACAACTAATAATATATTCGAACTGACAATGAATTTAAATATAGTTACAGAAGAAGGACACAACAAAAGTGTACGTTCTGTATTTAGACCGAAATCATGAAAACTAGTATTTAAATAATAGCTGATCAGTATCCATATAGCTAAAGTTATGAACTACTTTGCTGAAACAAAATAGGCATGAATCTTTTATTCGTTGTGTGAAAAAACATAAACCGAAGGTAATTTTATAAAATTTATTATCTGAGACTCTCTTATCTCTTATGATTTAATATGATCTCTCTTATCAAGGGAGTATACATTATTGGCGTATTATAAACATGAACTTCTCATGCTATCATGTTTCTGTATTTATTAATTTGATTCAGTTTTTTCACCATTAGTTTTAGTTTAGTAAAACAATAACGAAGGAATTATTTCAGAGACATTTTGAAAGAATACTCGCTTTACTGAAACAAATAAGTATATGACCTGGACTTAGTGGAGCAACAGCTTGTGAGGGACTAAGGCCTACTCTGCCTATCTCAGTTTACGTGACCTTAGGCGCTGGTATGCATGTGCAGATGTTTCGATCAAGTGGTCAGTCTGGCACGAAACTCCCAGTCTTCAGTTCCCAAGCAAGCTTGGAACTCATTTATCGACCCGCTGAAAGGACGAAAGTCTATGTCGACCTTGCCTTGCCCAGGATTTGAACCCCGAACCTGTGGCGTGGAAGCGCGATACTCTACCACTCAGCCACTGGGCTTCAATAAATATATAAGTAAGATAATTATTTGTATTCAAAATAGCATTTGTGAATGTGAAGACAAGACACTTACTTTAGTAGAGGTAGTATCACTATAAGAGAGGCTAAGTACAACTGAAAATCGCACGACACATACCAAGTGTGTACCATACACTGTAAAGAAGAAAAAGAATAAGACGTCTTACACTCATATTAGTTGGAAAGAAAAATACATAAAAAAGATTTAGAAATAATTTGTGTTTAGTACACATTGAATACAAACATGATACATCAAACTGTGTTAGTTAAAACAGAAATAATATCTTCCAATCAATTATTTTTTTCCTTAGTTTGAAGTTTTATAAATCAATGTAAGGAGAGAGAGAAAAAGAAATAAATAGTATACATTTGTGTGTTACCTGAATATTAAATTAACCGTATAAAATAATAAATCATAAATTAGTTAAAAATAAGCTAGTAGTATTTAAATAAACAGTGTTCCATTTTGTATTTAAAAGTAGTCAAGACGTTAAAAAAAGAATCAAAATGTTACTCAGAACAATACCAGCATTCGAATGATATTCGAAATAAAGTTCGGTAAAATTATTCAACAAATATTTTTTTACAGAAGTTAAAGGCTCCTAAGAATTAAAACAGTTATTTTTT
Source organism: Trichonephila inaurata madagascariensis (assembly GCA_019973955.1). Lineage (NCBI taxonomy): Eukaryota > Metazoa > Arthropoda > Arachnida > Araneae > Nephilidae > Trichonephila > Trichonephila inaurata. The sequence continues at coordinate 373,729 of BMAV01017705.1, read as the reverse complement.
GGTTGGATTTCTATACCAGTGATTCTACAGTTTACGAAAACTGGGTTCTGTATTCCACAAGTTTTTCTAAGAAAATATTTTATAAAATCTCAGACTATTTTTATTTACTATTATCAAAGATATAAGGATTCTCACAATATGGTTTGAGCAACCCGATAATAGAGGGACCCACGAAACTGTATAGAAAGAGTTAAACGTAATCGATTTGATGTTGCCAACGGTTGAAAGGTTAACCGTCAGAAAATATGAACAAGGAATTCTATTCTCTAATGCTAGTTTCAGATTTAAATATTTTTTGTGATATAAAAATCATTTAAAAAAAGAATTAAATATATAATACATAAATATTTCTTTACCACCTAAGAAAGTTAAGCGAAATTATAAAATTTTATAAAAGTTCCTTTATAAAAAAATATAAATTCTTTGAGGGTTAACAAAGTAATGAATGAAAAATAAAAATTGCTTACAACATTCTCAAGATATATATACAAACACAGAGTTTTAACAAATAAGTTAATTATTTTTAGTAGAACATTTAATTAATGTTCGGTATTTTTCCTAAAAGATAATATTTTGTAAGATTTTAGGGAAAATAATATTATGATAATAAAAACTATCCCTATCGTTTTATTTATAGGTATTTTAAATATTTGCACAGTAAATCTCCAATATTATTTCCCGACACTTTTAATTCAAATGTTAACGTTACATGTATTTTTTTACGATTTTAATCAGTTCTTATTTGGCAACTCTCTAAAGAATTTTATATTGATATTGGTGCAAGTGTGTGTATTCCTACAATTTATATTATACAATTAAAAGCATTTCCTACAGTTTTGATATTATTGAAGAACATCAATCTCTGTATTAAAAGCTTACGATTCTCTGGCAAATATTAGACGCCAAAAATTCTCAGAACTACTTTAAATATTTAAAAGCAACAAATAATGTCCTAAGAGTTGTGAAAATTTTAAACAATATTATAACAAAATACATTCTTATTTACATTTTCTTTACATGAAGAATTTGTATAAAAATAGATTATCTTGGTTTTAAAAATCAGCAAAAGCAATTTCCCTTTCTTTAAAAAAAAACCTCTGTTCTCTTTCTTTTCTTTAAGGTATCCGACTACGTTCGGAACCGTGATTTTGCAAAAGCGTATAAATGGACAATATTTATGATATTTAGTGTCACTTGGATTAGAAAATGTATATAAAATTGTTTTAAGAATATTATTACAATAAAAAATTATTTAAGTACAATATTTTGACAAAAAAGGAACATAGAATGACCCATTTTCAAAATATTCTCCTTTTGTGAAAAATGCTTCTATTATAATAATACTTTGCCTGTATACAGCTGAGACCGCTCTACAAAGGCTCAACTAGAATTTTGGAAATATATAACTTAGAAGTGCGTTTATCCATATTTTACGACAACAGAAGGGAGCAATTTTAAGAAAAAAATGCCGATAATTATTTCAATTGGCGGTAACTGTGAAAATAATGTGAATTTTTCAAAAATCCTAGTTCAGACTCTCTGGAAAAGTCTTTACTTTATCTAAGCAAAATATTATTATTTTAGAAGCATTTTTTATAAAAGGAGAACATTTTGAAAAAAAATTATTCTAAGTTAATTTTTTTCCAAAATATTGTATTTAAATAATTGTTTTTGTCAAAATGTCCTTAAAACAATATTATGCATGTATTCTAATCTAAGTGACACTAAATATCATGAAAATTATTCATTTATACGCTTTTTTAAAATCTTGGTTCCGAACGTAGTCGCGGATACCTTAATTTAATTCAGAAAATGGTTGTTAATATACGAACACAATGATTGGTCATAATCACCAATACATTAATAAAATCTTCAAAATTATATTAAATGAAACAGGAGAATTTCACATATAAATATCTAAACAGACGCAATTTCACGATCACAACTTTATAATTAAAACAAACTGTTAGACTCGAAGGGACTTGATTAAAACAAATTTCCCGTAAGATTTTTATAACAGATGGAATTTTATACAAATATTTTCCCTTGTGTCAATAACTTATATTTTACTAAATAGAAAGACGCTTACGCATTATATATCTTACCATATCCTTTAAGTGAAAATAATTATTGATGAAAAGCACATTCCTCCACCAGTACTGGCTACAAGGGTAAACAAATTCTTCCATAGTTTCATTAAAAAGGGGGCCAGATCCCATCAGTGGAATTAAAGTCGCAAATAAAAGTATGAAATAGTACATAGGTGCTATTCTGAAATAAAAGGTAATTTATTTTAAAGTTATATCAGATAAAACAATAAAAACACATAGACTTCATATATAAATAAATTGAAAAAACTTTTTAAAATTATAATTGGTGATAGTAGTGTAATGAAGGAATAAAAACTTATAAACTTTTTTTCTGCGGCTATATGATGCAGGTCAGAAATACTTATTAAAATTATTTCTGGCCTGCAAAAATATAACCATATAAGAAATTAAAAACAGTTTTAGAGAAAGATACTCTTTTATAGAAAAATTAAAACAGCTTACAGAAAAAATCATTCATATTAAAAAAAATTAATCTCTTAAGAAAGTTACACATACAAAAACATAGAAAGATATTTTAACATAGGATGATGTCAAAGCGCGCGTTGTGACTTTAAACTTTTTTTTCCTGAAAGATATATTGGTTGCATGAAATACATATATTTAATCAAAGCACCTTTTGTGGCAAAGTGTATTAAATTATTATTATATGATTATAATAAATAATTTTT
>BMAV01017705.1:342196-369289 GCA_019973955.1 Trichonephila inaurata madagascariensis | reverse complement strand
TTTTGAAAGATTTTATGTTTATAATACTTACCTCCATAGCCTATGCAAGATAAATAATTTAAGATTGAATTTCTTTTTATCCACCCTTACTAACTTCAATGTAAGGTAACATATGAGCAGTCCTCTGAAAGAAAAAAAAATCTTGATTAGAAATAAGAGGAAAACCACACACCCACACACACATTTGTAAAGTCACACTGATTATTAAATACAAAAGAGAAAAGACGAGTATTTATTTTAAAGAATATAATCATGTTATCAACTCGTGTGCCCCAATTGCAACGTACTGTCGGTACCTTGACCTTCTAAAGTCCGTTTCTTCAATTTACGTCAACCTCTGAATAATTTATTTAGACACATTTTTTTATAAGAGTCTCATGCTATTATAGCCATGCCGATTCGAGCCTCACAGGATTTGCCACGACGCATTGGTTTATGTACAGTAGAACGTCTTTTATCGGAATCGATTGGGACCGAACACCATTCGGATACGTGATTGTTTGGATAACCGAAACCCGAATGCGATCCATGTAGTATATGAAACCGGATACTATATGAATATTGAAAATCATCGCATGCAAGAAACGTGCTTGAAGAAAAAGCAAAATAAATGCAAAATGTCGCAGTTTTACCTTTATTATTGAAAATAATCACTTAAAATTTCGCTGTACCATTGTACACCCTCGTTTTTTGGCTACAAAGTCTCTGAAAAAACTGGTCCGGGTATTTGATGCTCCGGATAATAAACGTTCGGATAAACGACGTTCTACTGTATATATCGATCGTTCTACTACTGTTATTCGTAATAATAGGCATAAATGCTCTCATGGTATTAGCTTTGACAGTGCTGTTGGTGCAAATTGTACCAACTTTGAGGCTGAAGTAGTTGCTGTCCAACTGGCTTTCTGTGTGACTCAGGAATCTCTAACTTTACATAAATACATAATCTGTTACATAAATAGTTTACGAATATACTGTGATAGTTTATGTTTACTTTCTTATTCCTATACAGGATAACGAAAAACAAAGCATGACGTCACAGCCAGTGCAAGGAAAAAATCTCGTACGGGACACATCAACAGCAGCATTTGCAAAAATTTACAAAGACAGATGTTCTATGTGTCCACCATACACATCGAGACAAGCTTGAGAGCGCACAGCAGCGACGTCACAGCAGCGCCCTGTCCACTGAAGTACAATCACCATGCAGACAAGTAACTAAGTCCGTTTCTGTAGTCACTGTGTCTCTATACACCAATTCGTTGAGATGACCCCAAAAGGGAAAAAACCTAACAGTGTGAGATCTGGTGATCGTGGTGGTCATAAAACTGGACCCACATGTCTTATCCATTGGCAGTGTATGCCATATCCAGCCAATCACGTACAGAAGCACAGAAATACGCCGCAGCTTCATCATGATCCACCTTGCATCATCATTCATTCATCTTCCTCATTTACCTTATTTTTCTCGTAAACTTTGGATTGGGCAGGTACAGTCCTTCAGACATTTTTATATACTCCCAACGGGGAATCCGAGTGGGCAGAGTTTGGGGTCTATTTTCGGGATACCTGTATATTATTTTTGTAATTCAACACATCCCGTATATCCATAAAATGCTGAGCAAAAAATTGATTGATATAGTTTCTACTAAACATTTAAATTTGTCTTTGAATTTGATCCTCACTATAAATTAGACAACATTGAATAAATATTAGACCAACGTATTTAAATATCACTGTTTATAATTTGTATACTTTTCTACTTTGATGTGTTCATTAAATAAATTACCAGGAATAATATTTTCTACTTACGACATGAAGAAAAATGTATCAACAGCCTCTGAGCCATTAATAATCATCTGAGCAACGGGTTCAGTGGCAATGTCCTCAATAAGAAACAAGGTACCTAAGATAAAAAAAAATTAATAATGTAATTTATCGATTCTGATAATGTTGACCTTTAAGACCTTCCTTTATGTTGTGTGTTTAAATAAAAATTTGTTGGTGTCACAGTATCTAAGCTATCATTATAATTTCTAATTCTGTTTTTACTAGCCCAGAATTAAAAGTGAATAAAAATACTTTTATTTTACTCCTTCCTCTTAGATTCTTCGATCACCCACAAAATATTATATAATCTTATAAAAAAAAGTGGGGATGGTTCTAACTTTGATTCAGAGAAGGCCTTCACACAGCGCTCCAACCTAAAGGGCGATCTCGACGCATTTATCAAAATTTAGTCTCGGACAGGCTCCTTGTCTTTTTTCAGAAATCACCCCGATAATTTCTCCAAAGGAAAACAAGTAAATCCCAATATATGATTTGTGGTAACTTCAGTAAGTAGTATATCTATTCAAAATTTTTGTAGTGTTTCGTGCTTGTTTCTTCAAGCTTTTTTTATTGTTAAAAGTAGATGATGTATTGATTGTTAAGCAAGATAAGCACATGTTTAGGGAAACAAAACAGAAAAGGGGCATACAAAAAGTTTTATATTTAACCGAAAGTGTCGTGGATCATGTTCCATAACGAACAATACTCTAAACCAGTGGTTCCCAAACTTTTTTAACCTATGGACGCTTTTTTATAGTCAAACTTGCTCACGGACCCCCAAGTGAAAAAGCTACATAAATGCATAGTATAAAAATTACAAATTTAAAAAAAAGAACCGTTTTGTTGAAGAATTATTTATTGAAATTATTACTTTTGTTAAAACAAAATTTTAAAAAAATAATGACTTGGATGAACTTGATGAGATGTTATGAGTGTATTTATGTCCGGCTCAATGTTTGTGAGCAACAACCGCAAATCCCCACAAGCACTAATTTTTAGTCGGGTTTTCTTTTCTTTTTTTTTTTTTTTTTTACGTTCTACCAAGTAGTAAAGTAGTCAACAACTTCTGCACAATAACCCATAATGCAAGATATAAAACTGGGATCTATTTTTGTTTAAAGAATTTGTGGTATCCTTGTTCAAACATTGTGGTTTAAGTCCCTCATTAGTGGATATTTTAATAAGATGTTCCTGTAATTAGTATGGATTCATCTGTGTGTTTGGGATCTGCAAAAGGGTTCAACACCCAATATACAAATTAATGATTGTTATTTATTTAAACTTCTATAAAAATAAAAATTGGATCAAATTTTTTTTATTTTGTATTCAACCTTGCTCGAACCCCCTGACGTTGTACTGAGGCCCCCACATTATTTTTATGTTCCATGGACACCCTGAACAATATCGGGGACCCCTGGGTTCTAAATGATTGTATTTATCGAGATAAATGCAGCACCAGTCACTCCTTTAAGTCATTTCGCCAATGTTTTTCTTTTACCTTTTGTTACATGAGCAATAAATGAAATATTATATAACTGTCGAATGTTTAATCTATATTGTTTTGAACTGATAAATGATTTCTTAGCGATTAGAAACTATTTTGCTTTTTTTCTTGCATACATATCTATCTCTTCTTATGTAAAATACAAACTGTTACATGAAAAGCATATATTTTTTGTATTCAAAGACTTTGAAATTGTCTTTATATATATTACATTAGACAAAATTTAAAAACTTATACAATTTTTTGTTGCACATTACTACCACTAAGACTCGTTTGCACATTATCTTCTTATACATGATCTTTTACACTGTGGTAGTTTAAAAGAAAGTTTAATGAAATCAAATACTTAATAAAGCGTGCTAAAACTTTAAAAGTATACAATTTTTTAAGTATACAAAAGTATATTAATACTTTTATTGTAAAGAGGATTGATCCTTTGTCCTTTTTTATACAATTCGAAAATAAAGAAAATATTTAAGGAGCAAAAAAAAACATTTTAATAAAAAGAAATAAAAATATTTCAGTTTTTTTTCCTCCAAAAAATTGGATATTTTCCCCTCACTACAATAAATACTTCCTTTAAATGTGCAGAAAAAAAATTCTGGTGCTAATGCAAAATTTTGAAAGATGGTTAAGTTCGTAATTTTAGTTTGAATACGGCATAATAGAATTTAGCATTATTAACAATCAAACTGCTACAAATTTGCGACTCAATAATTTACAAACCATTTTTAAAATTAATTTTCAATCTGCATATAATATATTTTATCACTAAATTAATCCCCAAAAACTTTGGCTATTTTATTATTTAATTAATATCGATATAAATCTAAAGTATCGCAAAACCTTCGTATTAATATCTAAAGTAACCAAAAACTTAAACTAAAGACACTAAAATATGTCCCTGGAATTCTATTAAGAGCATAGATCAGAAGATTTTAGTTGGTGTTTTTCACGAACTTAGAGAAAGTGTTCCATCAAAAAAAAATCATCATACTTCTTTTATTAATATATTTAAAAATAAATGTATATTTTTTAATCTATATTTGTTACAATACCCTTAAATCAATTTTACTTCAATTACATGTTGTTAAATTATGCCTTAAATTATTACTCAAAATTAAAAACTCATGAGCTTGTGAAAGCTGTAAAATGGCATTAATGAGTATACTTACGGTACGACCTGATGAACCACCCAGGAAAGAAATAAGAATGGCCCATTACCACCCATGTAATACTCAGGAAGCGTAAGCCATGGATACATTTCAAATTGTCAGACGATGACTTCGTGCTGATAAGCCGCTTGAAATTAGTTATCATCGAAAAACAAGAAAGAAATCGGTATCCAAAAGCTAAGTGAAAATTGTTACATTGGCATTAATTTTCAAGATACATTCGCCATACTTATAGAAATATACATTTGGATTATCAGTCAGAAAAGCAGGAAATTAAAACAAAGTAATTTCAATACGGTTTGTTAACTTTTTCTAATGGCGAAGATAGCCTAAGGAAAAGAAAATAATCGAAAAACATTGCTCAGTTGTATTACTGTGTTTATAATAGATATATATATCATATTTATCTACTTACATATAATACCATCGACCAATTTCACCAAATCAGAAGACATTGCCTATTCAAAAAATTTCACCAAATGCTGTCTTCATTATTATTATTACGTTTGGACATTCGCAGAAATGGTTTCTACATTGGTTACATATTGCGATATTTTTTGATTTGACGAAATCGGTCGATGGTATAATACCTATTTTTTATATTCAGAAACATTCTATCAATGATCAAATATATCTTTTTAATAATATAAAGTCAAAAATCTTTTTAATCTGCAAAAAGTTAAATTAAAAAGCAACCTACAAGTAAGCAATCAATTTAGAAATATTCTATAAGTAATCAACCCTATTAAGGGAAACATTTTTCAAATGTACAAATTTTCCTTTAATATGCATATTTAAAATCTCATCTGTCATTGCGTAACAAAAGACGGAATTTGGAGCATGTTTAGACTATCTAAAACGGATTAATTAAAAACAGTAAACAATACAATAATAAGCGCAGGTTTTTAAATGTTGGTGAAATAAAAATACGTTATTTAAGTTAGATCATTAATCTTTTTGAAAAAAACATTATTTCCATTTAGATTCTAATTATAAATTTTAATATCAGACTCTAGTTTCAAACTGAAAAAAGTTACTATATTATTCAATTTATTGAACGAAATATATATATATAGCTTTGAATTGTTAGCTTTTATTAACTAAACAAAAATGAAGTTTAAAAATTGTAATTTGAGTTCTAGAAATATCATAAATTCTTTTAGAAACATTTGGAATAACTTTGAAAAATAAAAACACTTAACGTTTTGGAGAGTGAAGCAAAAGACTTATTTATCCAGTGTTTAAAACTTGTTTTTTGTTAAAATTATATATAGAGAGAAAGCAAATCGAAATTCTGATTCAAATATAAAATCAAACTAAGTAAGATTTATTTCAAAATGCACAAATATAGCAAAAGTACTTTTAAACATATTTATGAATCTATAGCTGTGTAATGTATTAATTAAGCTACTTAAAATCGAAAGCAGCATTAAGTATATAATCGAACTCAATATGATTCATCTATTTAAGTTTTAACTTCAGTTAAAAGTTTAATTCTCGAGTTATTTATTTGCTTACTTATTGATAATTACTTTCGAACATTATGAAGCTTGTAACAAAATTTGAATATTTTATTCAATAGTCAAATAAAACTCGATAATTGAAAGAACAATTAAGCAAAAAGGATTTCATTCAGCACTGAAAATTGGGTAAATAGTATGTATTAAGAATTCCTTTCTTAATTTATTTTAATTAAAAGAAATATTTGGCTAACTTTCCTAGACACAATAACATGCCTCTTGCTATTTCCCGATATAATTTTACTTATTGGTTGTATATCAATATCTCAATGAATATACAATTATGAATGAGAATTATCTGATTTTCAAAATTAAGCACATTTTTTTTTATATTGCTATTTTTAAATGTAGAATTATGAAATATACCAATAAATGCTAACTTTTTATATGCCATGATTTAATGATGCAGGAATTTCAAACCTATATTATTTATTACTACAATATATATATATATATATATAAATAGGTTAATAAATAGAAAAGAAAAGTATTTATCTCTAAGAGAGAAGTTTTTTGTATCATCAAAATGTGGTGTAAATGATATAATACTGTTATTAATCAAAAGGAGGGGCTGGTTTTATGATATTACAAAAATAATGACGATAATAATATAATTTCCTTTAAGGTATCCGACTACATTCGGAACCGTAATTTTGCAAAAGCGTATAAATGGATAATATTTATGATATTTAGTGTCCCTTAGATTAGAAAATGTATATAAAATTGTTTTAAGAATAGTATTGCAATAAAAAATTATTTAAGTACAATATTTTGACAAAAAATGAACATAGAATGACCCATTTTCAAAATATTCTCCTTTTATGAAAAATGCTTCTATTATAATAATTTTTGCCTGTATATAGCTCAAACCTCTCTACAGAGGCTCACCTAGAATTTTTGAAATATATAACTTAGAAGTGGGTTTTTTTATCCATGTTTTACACAACAGAGGGGAGAAATTTTAACAAAAAAACGCCGATAATTATTTCAATTGGTTGTAACTCTGAAAAAATAATGTACATTTTAAAAAAATCATAGTTGAGACTCTGTACCGAGGTCTGAGCTATATTATACAGGCAAAATATTATGATAGAAGCATTTTTCAGAAAAGTAGAATGTTTTGAAAAAAGGTTATTCTAAGTTATTTTTTTGCCGAAATATTGTATTTAAATAAAAAAATTTTTGGCAAAATGTTCTTAAACAATTTTATACATGTATTCTAATCTAAGTGACACTAAATATCATGAAAATCATCCATTTATGCGCTTTTTTAAAATCACGGTTCCGAACGTAGTCGGATACCTTAAATGCTATCAACAAAAAATTAAACTGAACAACTTTTTATTGAATCTGTGGCTACAAAGATATAGAAAAGAGTCCCGAAAACTTTCTCTAATGTGTATCGAAGGGTGATCGAGTTTGTGAAAATGCAGGATTATTGAGAATGGGACTAATAAAAGAACGAGTGTTCCCTCAAAAAATTCTATACTGCACTTGTGTATATTGTTTGCTTGAGAACACAACAGAAAATTAAACTTCCAAAATACCCTTAAACAAAGGAAATCACGTTATTTACGAAGGTATAGAGCTATTTACTCTATGAAAATTAAAATTAACGAATGCATTGTATATGGTAATTTACCAGATCAGACACACCTCAGAAAAATACTTTGTGTTTGCCTAAAGCTGCCTATAAAGAAAATTAAGTAAGTGAATTTGCAAAAACCGCCTACTTTTTTTTAAAGAAATGCGTAATGTCCTATTTTCATACGCACTGTACTTTACGTTTTATTGTTTCATCACGAAGACGACGAAGGAGCAGTAAGTCCGAGTTATACGGACAGTCGGATTACAAAGTGCAGAGTTTTTGGGACTACTCTGAATCACACTTATGGCAGCAATGTTCATTAAAGATGCATGACGGGGTTTTATCGCGACTTTTACTAAAATCCTCTTGGGAAATCTTTGGGGCCAGAATGGCATTTCTTTCCAACCAACTCAAGAAGAGAACGAGATTATGCAGATTAGGAATGTGTATATATTGAGCTTTATAGTATTCGCGTGGAGTTCTAAGTGGAGGTCTTAGAAGGCGGAAGTTTTAAGTGAAGTTCTAAGGAAGGAGGAGTTCTAATGGGAGGTTAGAAGAGTCTTAGGAAGTATTATAAGAATCATATAGAAGTGGGTTCGAAACCAGAAGTTTGCCCATTTGCCGGATCAAGATGGATGCAGTATTATATTGACGATATAAAGACTAGTAGCTGTTCTCTGGGGAATACCGGTAAGATAGATTATATTAAACTTTAATACTAGAGTGGATTCTAGTAAGTTAAGGAATCATCTATAAATATAGATTCGGTGGTTAATTTATCATAAAGGTAATGAGTAAAGTTTAATGCGCTATTTGTTAAGAATTGTAGTTTATGTCATATCACTCTTGATCATTAGTCTCCTAGACTTGTGTTGCATTGCTTAATATTATTTGAAATAATAATAAACTAGTTTTATTATGGAAGCTTTGAATGGTCAATCTTTTGTCCCCACAAATTTAGGTTGCGTGGATGATGAGATGATACCAACAGCCAGAGGGTTATCACAGATGTAGTGGCATATTTGAATGAGGAAACACTACTTGTGAGTCTTCAAGAAAAAATACGTTGTTTTGTAAATTTTACTGTAGGGAAATTCTGAGGAAAACAAACTTAATTTTATACATAACTGTATTTAAAAATTATGTTCTACAAAAATTACAAATATACAAATTACTTAAATGGTAATCATAACCATCAATAAGTGTATGAACCGTAAAAAAAAGAACTTACATTTAGGTGTTTTTACTTTACTGCGGAATTCCACCCACGTGCCTAAAAGAACCAAAATGGCCAAAAAGCAGCAGATAATTCTACAAGAGAATAAGAACATGTCAACAAAACTCTATCCGTGCCTTATGTAGTTTAACATATAATATATTTACTTTCGTAGTAATAATTATCCCATAACATACAGGCATGGGTATTAAATACTTATTTACACGATAAAAAGGAATTTCTTTAAGGTATCCGACTACGTTCGGAACCGTGATTTTGGAAAAGCTTATAAATGGATAATATTTATGATATTTAGAGCTACTTAGAATAGAAAACATATATAAAATTATTTTAAAAATATCATTACGATAAAAAATTATTTAAGTACAATATTTTGACGAAAAATGAACATAGAATGACCCATTTTCAAAACATTCTCCTTTTATGAAAAATGCTTCTATTGTAACAATACTTTGCCTGTATATAGCTCAGACCACTGTACAGAGGCTGAAGTAGAATTTTTGAAATATATGTAACTTAGAAGTAGATTTATCCATATTTTACTCCAACAGAGGGGAGAAATTTTACGAAAAAAACACCGATAGTTAATTCAAATGGTTGTAACTCTGAAAATAATGTAAATTTTTCAAAAATCCTAGTTCAGACTCTCTAGAGAATTCTTTACTTTATATAAGCCAAATGCTTTTATTATAGAAGCATTTTTTTTATAAAAGGAGAACGTTTTGAAAAAAGGTTATTCTAAGTTAATTTTTCGCCAAAATATTGTATTTAAATAATTTTTTTCGTAATAATGTCCTTATAAAACTATTTTATACATGTATTCTAATCTAAGTGACACTAAATATCATGAAAAGTATCCATTTATACGCTTTTGCAAACTCACGGTCCCCAACGTAGTCGGATACCTTAAATTAGTTATTCTTCAAAAAAATTAGACAAATTAAATTTATTACTTTCCTAATGATGCGATGTGCTTTTATATAGATTTTAAGATTTTTTTTTGTTCATATAGTGTGAAGTTTCTCAAAATTATAAAGCTATTCAGATATGTCATGATTATTTCCTTAAAGTGTGAAGATGTGTCATGTATACCTTCATATTATTAACAAAAAAAACAATTTTTAAATCTTCTTTGAGAAACTTTTGAACAGTTTTCACAATAATGAGAAAATATAGCCGTTGTATTTTTATTATTTACATTAGTTTCTGTTTATGACCGATAAACTTGCTTTTCTTATACATACTTATTTTATATTTAAGTGATATATAAATGTCTGCATATAAGTTTAGTAAGTTTTATATCTTCCACTGATGAGCAAATAAATTTACCGTAAAATCCGGCGCACTTTTAACACCAAAAATAAGATCGAAATTTTCTGGGGCGTGTATAAAAATGAAAGCTTTAAAAATAAAAAATAAAAGAAATGAGCATAAAAAAAATTAGACTTCTACATATTTCGAAACACTGTTTATTTAAAGAAATGACATTCTTAATGAACTTAAATGGTTTTTGTTCTAAAAGTATACTATTTTGCAAAAGTTTAGGAAAATACCTCTAATAAATCGCTTCAAAACATAACAGCATTGATTACGTATATGTCAGGTTTCTTCGTAAAAAAGGGGTTTCGCGTTATACGGCGAATATACCACAAAATTAAATATTTCAGCTTCAAAGTATGGGTGCGCGTTAACCGGATTTTACGGTAACTAAACACAAAACACATTTTCAAGCAGGAAAATTTCCCAACTTTCATATAAATTCGAAGCATTTTAAAACAAATATCTTTTTATTATGCAGTATTTTTAAAATTTAGAAACATTCTATAAATGTGACATTTATTTGTGTGTGTGTGTGTGTGTGTGTGTGAATAAAATATTCTTCCACAGTTACAGCGTATAATGAAATAAATAATAAATTTTTCCACCTGAAAAACATATGATAGATTCAAACTAAAAAAATAACATAATGGTAAAACAAATATTTATACTTTGGATAAGGAAGTCACAGAATATGATTTTAATGTTAGAGCATTTTCTGTTTAAAAAATATTTTGAGTTTGAATATTCTTTAATATTATACACACTTAAGATCAAGATCACAATAAAGGGAAATAAAATATTTTTCCTTTAGTGTGAACATATTAGATGTATGACTGATTCAAACTTAACAAATTGTCACATAAAATTGAATTATACCAAGGAAATAGTTATAGAATAAGAAAATTTATTTAAAGAATTTCATTTTTTACAAAATAATAATAATAATAATAATTTATGCTTTTCAAACGAACATGATTTGAAGGGATGACATATTACTATAGATTATTGCAGCTTTAAATTTATTTTTAAAATTAATACATTTTATAACACTTTAATTTATCAATTAATCCGTATCAGAGAATTTTAACCCTTCTGTGATGGGTGCGTCGCATAAGCATCAGTCTCAAACCCCCTTATCAGAAGGCAAGCCGTTAAATGCACTTTTTCATAGGCACGGGCAAACCTTTATAACCAGTACGAAACGGATTCACCAGCGCATCAGCCGGCTGCTGGTGACATTTGAGGAAGATGCATATGTGACACACCCGTCTCTAAAATATTTCCCGTTGAAAAGGTTAGGATCCAAATTCATACTTACATTGTAAAAATTTGCATTCCAGAAAATTTGATTTCTTCTTTTTTAACTTCACAGTGAGACACGTGAAAATTAAGCAACAGTTTTTCAGATACTGAAATAAAAAAATTACTTTATGTATCTTCACACAAGCTAACTTAAGAGCTTTATATATAAGGATCGTTCAAGTGACGCTTAGGTGACGCCTGTAATGATGATTATATTCGATTACGAGATGGGATTTGATGAAATTGCGGGAACGTGGGAAACTCCAAAGACAATTTCTCAATTACAATTTATGAGAACAGAGATACGTGGTGAGAAAGTCCAAGTCATTGCAGTATGAAGTTATTCAATTCCTGTGCAAAGAAGGTGTGATGCAATAGGTCGCATGCAGACCATCGAAAATTGTTACAAGGTGTAATTTGCTCCATGGTAATAACTTAAGGCTACACATTTCCAATACAGCATAGAATAATCTGCATTTTTTTCTGGCAAGAGGTATTGGATCATTTATCATACAATCCGCATCTATTGCTTCATGATAATAACGTGTTTGGTCCCTTCAAGAAGGACCTGAAATATCAGGGCTTCACCTGGTATTAAGGGGAGTGATGTTGTTAAAAAAGTGATTGCCTTATTAGCCTTGATCTTTCACGAAAGGTATAGAAAAGCTTGTAGCATGTTGGACATAATTGTCTGTACCAGCGGTTCTTAAAGTGAAGTCCGTAGACCCCTGAGGGTCTGCAGCGCCTTTCTAGAGGGTCCGTGGTCTATCATCGAATGTTGAGATTACAATTTCTTACAGACTCTGAAAGACCTCTTAGAAAAACTGAAAGATGTGTCATCCTAAATCACTTAATCGTCCCCAATAAAAATATTTACTAGAATATGTATTTCGATCTATAATATTAATTCAGTTTTTTTATTGTTTGTAACTACAAAGCCATTAATAAAACGGAATATTTTCAAAAAATATATAGTAAAAACACATGTGCAAAGATTAAGAACTGAATTCACATTGAGTGCCAATACTATAATGATTACATCATCTCAATTTCCTAATCAAATGGCGCCTGTATTATTTATTTGTTCGTGCATACATTATTTATGTATTTGAAACTAGTATTTTGTAACATTTTAAATTTTTTTATTTTCATATAATTAAAGGTTTAAAGTATTCATAAAACAAAAAAAATAAAGGAAATGTAAAAAAAGGCTGTATAAATAGAACAGGCAGTCTTATAGAACTGTTGAGGAATCTTTAAATCACTCAGCCATATGTTGGGAGACAGATCCAAAACTTTCTTTTAGGAGAAAGGGGGTCCACGATGTCAGGCTGATACATGAAGAGGGAGGGCTACGGTGATCGAAAGTTTAAGAACCACTGGTCTGAACTATGATTATATGTGGGTGCTCTCCAAGACAATTACTATACTTCTAAATTGCTGAAATTTTCATTTTTCAATTGTATATTTAATTTTCCATAGACCAATTTATATTTCACTTGAACGATCCTAAACTAGTTGTGTTTTTATTAATAAAAGTGAAATTACCTATGCTTAGAAGTTGACTTAAATCGTCTTTACTACAACCAGACGGCACACAAAGTCCAGCTCTGAAAGGTATAATATAATGGAAATGGGCCTTCGTTGATAAGAATTTTACAACTTCCTATGCAAAAAGAAATAAAATTACTTTCCACTAATTAGAAATATGCATTAAATGAAGGCATTTTAAATAATTATATATAAAACGTTTAATTTTAACAAACTTCACAGTATAAGAATTTGGTTAATTAAAACCCTTTGAGGCTGCTATTGGACCCAGGGTCAAGTGACCAGGACGAATCTTGAACTGACAATCCTGTTTAATAACTTCCACAACATACTAATGCGATGACCATGAAACTTAGCCTGCATCAGCCTGTCTACACAATAGAAATTTATTGTCACTAGGGCTTAAACTCCTTTGTCACGCCGACCCTGAGTCCTTGACCATGACCAATAGGCTCAGTGGCGTAACTGAAAATATTAGGGCCCTCCTGAAAAGTTAGATTTTGGGTCCCAAGCTTGATCTTACAAAGGATTGCAAAACAATGACATCAGGCTTTGGGCCCACTTAGAATCTCCCCCCACCCCCGCGATGTGGGGGTTGCGGGGTGTACGTTACGTCACTGATTAGGCTATTGCAGCAAATGGCAAATTAAATGAATGAAGTACCAGTTACGACGTCATCTATGAATCGGAAAAACGTATTTTGAGACTGTTATGCTCATTTTGTATCTTAAGGGTTACATTAACACAAAATAACAATAATAATAATAATTTTAAAAAATACCGTTCCTGAGAAGTTTCTCAATTCTTCCACTTCATCATACAGTTTGTATCTTCTGGTTTTTGGAGGTAAAGGCGATCTTATTTCCGTCAAGCAGTACTGGCCACGAAACAGTGCTTTTTCTTTCATTTTAGGGTGTGGAACAGTCGTGTTTAAACATTGATCATATATTCCGAGAAAAGTCATGGAACCACTCAAAATTCCATCAACCATTTTTGCACTGGAGTCAACGACTGCAATAGAAAGCATTGTATATTGATAGTATCAGAGAAAATTTAATATAAGAATTCTATAGTCAAATAATTAATCAAACTTGAATATATAATAATTTTCATCTTTGATGTTGTAATTTTATGAGAGAAAAACTGATGAAATTTTTTGATTAAACATTAAATTATTCACATACACTTACAAATTTACGTAAAAATACTCAGTGTTTTATAATAGTTTATTTTTATGATTTGTAAAATGTTTTAATGTTTCAAAAATTAACGAAATGATGTGGAATTTTGTAAGAAAATTCCCGCCTTCTATCATCGGAAATAGAGTTGACTAAATGATAATATAAGCAGAGACACACACATATATATGAGCTTTTATACATCTTATTTATTTCAACATTTATTGAACTGTTCACCTAAACAATTTTTCTTCATTACAGATATAGGCGCATTCACTCAAATTCTACGATGTCTAAAACTGAAAACAGATATATTTCAGTTGACTTTTAAACTGAACCACATTAACAACCTGCTTAAAAAGTAGTGACCATTGGCTATTTAAATTGTAATTTTTGAGGAAAAACAAAACATATTCCCAAATTTCAAAATGTTTAGAATATTTTGAGGCCAGGCTGGAAAAAACAAATAAATAAAAATTGTGAAATATTTAAGCATGGACCGGCTGAAACGACGTATAAGTTCGAATAACGAATTTATTTCCGTACGACAGCGTTTCTCAAACTGTGGGGAGCGCCCCCCTAGAGTGTCGTGATAACTCTACGAGGGGGGCGCGAGTATATTGAGGAGTCGAAAACAAAAGATTATTTTTTATAAAAAAATTATTAATTTACTGTAAGTAAACAATCAAATATATTCTGGCATAATAAAAAATAAAATACTCATTTACACTGATATAATACACTTATAAATGTATCAGTACCACACAATGTATTTTTAGTTAATTTAACAATACTAAATTAAGAACGACATTAGTAAATACCAATGACCCCATGGGCTTGCCATATGTAAAATTATATACAAAAATTAACACTTATCCTGATAATTTGTACGATTTATAATCATTCCCTGAACTGCTAAATTAAAGTTACTCGATTCTCTAACCAACGCCCCCATTTTTCAAGTAGGCGCCCGTATGTTATGTATCGGAGGGGGCGGGCAACGGAGAAAAGGAATAAATAAGAAAATTCTCCGCAAACACTGTAAATGTCTTTTTACTGCATTCCAAAGCCTTCGTAATAATTTTATGGATAGCAGTGCACAGAAAAGATCGTACTTCGGAACGACGTATATATACGTCAGGGGCAATTAACGCAATAGTTAAGTGAGCCGTTTATATACGCTGGCAGAACTTAAGAGGTTAAAGTCGTAGTGTAGGTTTAGCGTCAAAGTATGGTATTACTGAATTTAATACATTGTTATTGTATGGAAGGGGGGGCGATGAAAATTATGATTGAATATTGGGTCGCAAATATTGAAACTTTGAGAAGCACTGACGTACGATGATAATGTTTGTTAAATGTCAGCCTAAAAGAGGCAAAGGCGAAAGACGGAAAGTTGATTTATAATAGAGTTTCTTCAGGTATGGTCAGCCGTGGGACTAATGTGGGACGCCGACCAGGCGCTGAGCCCATTCGTAGCTGTTGGCCCGAAGTTACCTAGCTATCGAGTGGTGTAAATGACAATTGTCTGATGCTAGAACTATGTGCTGACATTTGAGCAATGGCCCATTGCCATGCTGCCTGAAGACTGATCACACTACAACACTTTCTCCAGTACCTTAGTGTCAAGACAGGTAGAAAATATTTTGTCAGTAAAGAAGGAAGGAAATGTATTTAAGCATCTTAGTCCGGGGAATTTTTTTTTTTTGACGATGGCTGAAATTCATAGTTATCCAATACGTATTTAATATATGCTTATGTTGCCTCCCAGCCAGTATGGTGGATATGACCCTCGGCTTGTAACCATGTGGGTTCGAATCCCGAGAAAGGCATGGTTGTATTTTCTTCGGGAAAAGAAGTCGAATTTTCGTCTGTAAGGGATTCCCGTGTAGAAAGGAAAGCAGCGCACCCCTTCTTGTTATATGCTGGTATCATCATCTGTAATAAATGTCTATACTCTTCTATTTGAATAGTATGTCTCCGTTCTTCCGCTGGTATTTCATACATATCTCATGATAAAAAAAACACACGACAACAACATATGTTTATCTTAATCAAACAAATAAGAATATTAATAATAAAATTGGTAACTTTATGAAATAAAAACACTTTTTTTTTATCCAATATTTTAACAGTGACGCTTACTCTGTAACTGACGAGTATACCCGTAATCGGTCGATTTCAGTGACACACATATCTGCGAGCTCTCTAACGGGGACACCACAGTTAAGTAATTAAAATAGCTCAACATTATATGTATTTTCAAGAGATATCATGAAACACCTCAAGATCACCTTGAATTCTATATCTTCTGTTATTAAATGCCTTAAGGTATCCGACTACGTTCGGAACCGTCATTTTAAAAAACGCGCATAAATGGATAATTTTCATGATATTTAGTGTCACTTAGATTAAACTACATGTATAAAATTGTTTTAAGGACATTTTGACAAAAAAAATTATTTAAATACAATATTTTGGCAAAAAATTAACTTAGAATATTTTTTTTTCAAAATGTTCTTCTTTTGTGAAAAATGCTTCTATTATAATAATATATTGCCTGTATATAGCTCAGACCTCTTTACAGAGGCTCAACTATGATTTTTGAAAAATTCACATTATTTTCAGAGTTACAACCAACTGAAATAATTATCGGCGTTTTTCTTTTTTAAAATTGCTCCTCTCTGTTATCGTAAAATATGGATAAACCCACTTCTAAGTTATATATTTCAAAAATTCTAGTTGAGCCCTGTAGAGAGGTCTGAGCTATATACAGGCAAAATATTATTATAATAGAAGCATTTTTCACAAAAGGAGAACATTTTGAAAAAAAATTATTCTAAGTTAATTTTTTGCCAAAATATTGTATTTAAATAATTTTTTTTGGCAAAATGTGTCCTTAAAAAAATTGTATACATGTATTCTAATCTAAGGAACACTAAATATCATGAAAATTATCCATTTATGCGCTTTTGCAAAATCACGGTTCCGAACGTATTCGGATACCTTAAAGTCAGTTTAAAAATATGATAAAACTTATTCAAAAGCATTAAAAATAACCAATAATATATATAAAAAAATGTTTATACATCTTAAAATTTAATCTTAAAATCTAGTTGAAGAATTTACAAGAGGAAATACCTATAAAATAATTTTAGTTTACGTGCAATAGTTGACAGTTTCAATGCCAATGTTTACAGGAAAATGTCATATTATTTGGTTATCTATTACATAACACAATTATAAAAAAATATAATGCACTTATTTACATAATAAGAAAAATCAAAATCCGTCCAGGTCTCGAACATGATAGAAACACAAGAACAAGGAAAGAATTTACAACTCGTGATTACTATCAGGTGTTCTTTTTCTTGCACAATAAGAAAAAACAATTAAATACTTTCGAGAAGAAAAGTTGGAAAAGAATAAAAGCCTTCAGGGGACATAAACATACGCATTATTTTATAATCTAACAGTTTATAAAAGTGAAATGAAATACCCAACAATAAAAAAAGTTCTGTTTCTATTACTATTATTAATTAAAAAACATTTCCTTGTACGCCGGACAGAATTTTCATAACGAAGCGTAGCCGAAAATTATACCTTAAGTAAGGTACTTACTATCTAAGAGTCCATTTACTAAATCCTTGTAGACATACTCATTATTGTTTGTTGTTTATTTGGTAAAATTCTTAAGCCTTCTTTTGACCTTCGTATTCATAGCAATTTTCTCACTTATCGTTACTGCGCAGAAGAATAAGAATAATATGAAACATGATTATACACCAGGGGTGGGCAGACTTTTCCAGGGTACGCGGGCTACTTCTAATTTTTTCAAGGTGTTGTAAATGCAGTGAGCTAAAAGAAAGTATACAATACATTCGGACCTCCATTTAACGAATTTCTCTATTTAGCGGACTTTCCCTTGAAACCAAGAACATTTTCTGATTTTCTTCGTAAAATTACCACCCAATATTGAAGTACATTTTCTATTCAACGAAATGTTCTCTTATGATTCTATTTTTTTCCATATTTTTCAAAAATACCTTATTTACTCGAATCTAAGCTACAATTTTTTCTCAATGTTAATGCTACTGAAAATCTGGTGAGGCTTAGAATCGAAGGGAAAAAATTTGTTGGATGGGGTATTTAGAACAATTACAGCTTCATGCATGTATTTAAAAGTTTATAATACTGATAAAATAATTAATTATTCACTTCTTATTAGTTTTCCTTTTAAATATATTTTTATTTCGTAAAATTGGATAACGACAAGCCGTTTTAGACTATTTTTCAATTTTCACAAAATCTGGCTTAGAATCGATGGCGGTTTAGATTCGAATAAATACGATACTTCTGGACTTTCATATGATGGAATGATTATTAGGTCTTAGTGAGAAGGCGGTCACCCCAAAATGTATTGGTGGTCCACCGGTCGATCGCGATCGACTTAATGCTCACCCCGGTTATACACACTTGAAAAACAAGGTAATATTACTGGATCTAAAAATATTAATAAATAAAAAAGAAAAACTACTCTGGTAACGTAGACTAATAATATGAAACAAAATAATTCTTTTTTATATATGAAGTCAAAAGGGAATGATACTTTGTACAAATTATATAGTTACATTCAAACCTCTATATTGCGAATTTTTCTATATAGCGAACTTTTTCCAGGAACCTTGAACATTTCACGATTTTCTTCGTAAAATAACCTCTTTATAGCGAAGTGCATTTTCTAAATAACGAACTTTTTCTTTTGAGATTCAATTTTTGTTCTCCCTTTTTTAAAACTATTTCTGAAAAAATTTCAAGTTATTCTCTCTTTAACACATTTTACGATGGTCATAAATCTCGAACTGGTTTTATTAGATCCTAAGAGTCGCCGAGAGCAATAGAGTTCTGGACGTTTCATCCAAGAAGTGCAACCTTTAACCCCCATTGCCCAGTTCACTCGAAACATCTTCGATATCCTCTTTCACCCTCAGGGGAGTTGTCCTGTGTTCCAGTGTTCTAATAATAAAATAATGTGTGTTTGGTATTACTCGTATACTTTAAATTATAAAATGTCCTTAAAATTCATTAATTTTAGTATAAAATTATTTTCTTAGTATTAAAAATACAGTGAATTCTTCGATATTCTTGCAGTTGCTCTACTTTCCTTGCAGTTTTTCTTTCTTTCTTTTTTGATGGGTAAGATATGTAAAATAAACGTATATTAATTTTTAAAAAGGTGTGAATAATTACTTTATTTAATATGTAGTGTTTATGAATTTAAAATTTGTTTTATGCAGTTTATAAAATATATTAAAAGATGAGCCTCTGTATAACGAATTTTCCGTATAACGAACTTTTTTCACAATTTTTGTAATAATTTATTCTCATTCACTTTATACAAGTAAAAAATTAATAAAAATATTTAGTTGCTTTTTAACAGGAAAATATACGATGCTTTTAAATTATGTGCTTCAAGAATAGATTGCATCTCATGTACAAGGGAAATTCCGGTGGCTTTGAGGTAGCGTTCCCGCTTCGTATGCCTAAAGTTGCGGGTTCGACCCCGGGTGGAATCGATGGATTTTCTGCTTGCAAAAATCGTAGGTATACATGTCATATGATTATATGGCATATGAAAGATCCCTTGAGTATCGATTTGTCCCTGGTACTCTAGGCAAATTTAAATCACAGCAATATTTAGCATCCGACAAGAGTTTGGATTGAATAAAATTCAAGCAACACAATTTGTTAGGGGAAGCCACCATTGAAATGGCTTTTACTTTTGGGTGCTTGCCGTCTCTGTAAAGGCTTAGTAGCTAATGTGATAGAAAAATTAATATAGTATTAAAATAAAAGTAAAAAAAATGAGAGATAGTTTTAATATTTTGATCAATTTTGTGTCAATGTTGCTTTGGTCTTATAGTGTGCTTTTTCCATTATTCGCATGTTGCGACCCGCATGAAATACCTGCCATGTGTATGAGGCCCGGCGGGGAAATTGAATATCCCTGCTCTACAGTGTCAGTACATGGGGCATACGAACAGTATGAGCTCACAAAGCTTAACACCGCAGACTGATTACACAAACTCATTGTAGTTACATTTGTTTTTCCGAATATCAAATGTTTTTAAATATTATTATGCTATTAGCGTACATTTCACAAAGATCAATTCAAAGCAAGGTTAAGTGAGTCAATTACTATGCTTACAGCAAACTAGTGACAAACTAATCCTGTTTTATTGTTTTAGGATAATGATCGTTATTGTACATCGTAACTTTTTTTTTATTGAGAGATGGGAACATGAATACAATATTCGTATTTACGATTTATCCAGACAAAGGAAAATATTACTCATTATTAGTATAAGCATACTACTAAGAAAGAGAATTGTAAGTATACATATCATTTTCTTATATCATATTATTACGGAATTCTGTACTTCTTGTAGTGTTTATATGTCTTTGTTATGGAAAATAATTTTGCAACATCACTAGCAAAGACAGAAGTGTAGAAAGAAAGTGTTTGTATTATTCTCAGATATTGAAGGAAAAAAATTCATAGGAAATTTATTGTAAAATTTTCTAAAATCGACAAACTGAAGAAATGCATAATTTAAAAGAAAACTGAGACACTGGAAAATATACTCTGGATTGATTGATTGAATATTAACGTCGCACTGTTCAGCTACACGAGGGCTTTTGGCGAAGGAACACGTAATTTTGAACCATGTGGTCAAGTGACGTGGACGACACCTGAGCTGGCACCTCCCTCTCCTAACTACCACACCAACGGGAATACGTTTCAGCTCTCGACAGATTTAACGTGCATCGCTGCCCTACACGGCGGGTCTTTAGTGGTACTAGGCTCGAACTCGTGACAAGGCAAACCACGATCCGATACCTATACCACTAGGTTACCGCGACCAATATACTCTGGAAGTTGAGGGAAAAGAACAACGGGAAATACTTTCTCGACGTGGAACAAAGAACAAGAAGAATTATTCGGAAGTAAAGTAGAATCAACAAAGACATAAAGCATGTCCAATGATCCCGATATTTCGTCTAAAATTATTACTGATAAATTTTGAAAGATCACCATTGAAAATAACGTGATACAAATTAACAAATACGATTTCTTAGAAACATAGAATTCTGAAACATTTTTTTTAATTACTGCTTTTGAAAATTAACGGACATATTGTAGGAACATTAAAATCGATGTTTACACAACTCAATGCACAAAGATGTTACATTGCGTTATGCTTTCAAGTTAATCTCTTCCCATACCTTTTCTCTATGTTTAAGGTATCCGACTACGTTCGGAACCGTGATTTTGCAAAAGCGTGTAAATGGATAATATTTATGATATTTAGTGTCACTTAGATTAGAAAATGTATATAAAATTGGGTTAAGAATAGTATTACAATAAAAAATTATTTAAGTACAATATTGTGACAAAAAAATGAACATAGAATGACACATTTTCAAAATAGTCTCCTTTTGTGAAAAATGCTTCTATTATAATAATATTTTGCCTGCATATAGCTCAGACCTCTGTACAGAGGCTCAACTAGAAGTTTTGAAATATATAACTTAGAAGTGGGTTTATCCATGCTTTTCGACAACAGAGGGGAGAAATTTTAAGAAAAAAACGCCGATAATTATTTCAATTGGTTGTAACTCTGAAAATCATGGGAATTTTTCAAAAGTCATAGTTGAGCCTCTATACAGAGGTCTGAGCAATATACAGGCAAAATATTAATACAATAGAAGCATTTTTTACAAAAGGCGAACATTTTGAAAAAAGGTTATTCTAAGTTAATTTTTTGTCAAAATATTGTATTTAAATAATTTTTTTTTTGTCATAATGTCCTTATAAAACAATTTTATACATGTATTCTAATCTAAGTGACACTAAATATCATGAAAATTATCCATTTATGCGCTTTTTTAAAATCATGGTTCCGAACGTAGTCGGATACCTTAACTGGTCTTAATGATAGGGTACATTTAAGTTCGATTAATAAATAATTCATTGACGTCTCACATCGAAGCTGCTCGAGGGCAACTGGTGACAGATCTCGTAATTTTGAAGTAATGTAAATGACGTGGTCGATGCTTGAGGTGACACCTCACCATCCAAAACTCCGTGAAGATTTAGAGTATTGATAGGTTTAACGTTTGTTAGCATCTTTGCACACAACGGGTCTTTAGAGGCAACAGGTTTCAAACACATGATTCGTCACATGTAGTAATTTCCAATCCCTCCTTTCACGTTTAATTGCACTTTCATGGCCCTGACACCTTTGGAAGACATTGGTCCACGCAGTAAGGTGTGAAAGGAGGTGACATTCACGAATGACATCAGATTTCTCTTTTTATCGAACACTTTTACCAGCAACGCACGCGCAAATACCGACACCATCAACGCATATCGACATTGTCATCGTGATAGTCGTAAACTTCGTATAATGAAATATAAATACTTCTGTAAACATTTTAGAACAGGACCTCTTTTGTATAAGGTTTCCTCTACTTTGCATGTATGCAAATACTGTTTCTTCTTCTAGAACAGGGGTCGGCAACCTTGTAGCTGTGCTGTGCCAAATAAATCTACCATTATGGTTCAGGGTGCCACGCTGGAGGAAATATTTCAAACGAAAATCAATTTCCGTGGTAATGCATTTAGAGTTAGGGAATAGTGATCAAGAATACAAATTTAGAGTTATATTATGTATTAATTATGTGTCATTTTAAATATTTATTAAAGTAAAATATAACTATCCCTTCAACGTAAATAAAAAAAATTAATTTTTTTTTACATTGTTATTATATTCCCTTCTAACATATTTATTAAAACAAGGAATAAATTACATGAAACATAAGTATTCCTTCGATATAGTTAAATAAAAATAAATATTTTAATGTGAACTTGTCCCTTCGCCTCTCTATTTCAAATTACGATATCAAGGGAATAATTTATGACTTTCAGTTTTACATGCTTCTGAATGCCCAATTGTTAAACAACTTCGTTCTCTCAAAATATTTTTCATGAGATAAAAGATTTGTGTTCACATAGATATGTAGAACTAAAAGATGAAAGCAGAGAGAGAATACGCAATTTTCTTCAAACAATTAAATCTCTCCAGCAATGACATTCAACAATTTAAAATAGTTGTTCGATTTATGGTTAGTTATCTTTCAGATTTTTTTAAATAATTCCATGAATTTTGCATTCCATAATTCTGAAGATGTTGGTTCAATAAGTTCCATTTCATAGTTATCCCTTCCACTCAAAAAAATTGACGAATTTGTAAAGTGGTGTAGAGTGCCATTGAGAATTGTACAGAGTGCCAGATATGGCGTGCCGTAGGTTGCCACCTCCTGCTCTAGAACAAGTAAGAAAAAAAAGGATTCTCTAGAAAGCATAGTTAAAAATAAGGAATTAGGTTTAAGGAACAGTTGAGAAGATAGGTATGGTAACGGAGCTATTATAAAAGGATTATGAAATGTCATGAAGCTATATTATTATGTATAAGTATTCTAAAGCACAATACGTTTTGCAGAAGTCTAATTTTAACTTAATTTCCTTGGAGGTATTTCAAAGTCATCTCTCTCATTTTTTCCCCGGAACTTCCCAAAACATATATTCTAAAGGCATGAAAATAAAATCTGAATTATTAAATCAGTTTCAAGAATCGACTTACTTCCTTTCAAATTCTGTCATTTTGGATAGCATACAGATAGCAGTAAATCGTAGACAGTAAAATATTTCAAAGTTCCAGCAGAGTTATCATCAGTTCTATAAATTCATATTTAAAGGGATTTCAAATAAAAAAATCTTGAAAATTTCCATATATTGGAATTTAAATCTTCTCTATTAGATGCAAAAGAAATATACGAAAAATTGAAAACAATACCTGAATTTTTTTAATCAAAAAACTGCACAAAAAAAGAATTGTTAGAAGAAACTGTGATTAGCCATTCAAAACTTTTTTTTTCTATTCATAAATGATAATGCGATTATTTCTTTTATGAAAATTCAAAATTTATCACGAACACATGAGACATAAGGTTTCTTGCAGAGGTTACAATACCGGTAAACTGGGATACCGAATACCGGTATTTTGAGTCAATTATACAACTTTTTAATACCGGTATTCACAAGTTTAAATGCCGTTTTTTCGGTATTAACTAGAATTTTTTTTAAAATTGTCTCCACTGTATGTTCAGAGATTGCCAATATAGTAAAATAGTATACGCTTTTGCTTTCTGTCTCCCTAACGGGCGAAATTAATTAGACTGTGAACATAAAGTTGCATCGGTACAGTTATCGAAGATGATGATGACACAAATGTCGATAGTGAAAAGGGATTATCTCTTGAATATAAATTAGAATTAGCGAGATAACTCAAAAAAATTTCACCAAACCAAAATACAAAACAGAAATCAGCTATATCCAAAACCCTACGATGAGAAATCGATTTATTTAAAGAGGAGAGATTTAGAGATCAATACTTGGAAAAAATATACCGCACATTGCTAACAGTACCATCAACTAGCGTAGATGCCGAAACAGCATTTTCGACAGCTGGTAATTTTTGCACAAAATTACGTTCCAGGCTTAATGACAGTACAATTGATTCATTATGTTTTTTAAGGTTACATTACAAAAAATTTGTAGTGGTACCACAGACTGTGAATAATGATAGTTACACTTTTTTGTGATTTAAATAAATAAGATGTTCCTTTACTTTTTGTGATTCTTTATATACTGTTATAATTTATAAGTTACAAATTACTTTTTGAGATATTTCCACTCTAACAAAACTGACAAATAAAACAAAGAAACACACCTGTGTTTTCTTTCTTTTTTAAAAATTTCTACTACCGGTATTAAGATCTAAAAATACCAAATACCGGCATTGTGAACTTCTGTTCCGATATTAGAATCCCTAGTATTAAGTAATTTTAATAATACTCAAAAATTGACTGATGGTTATCTTCTTAAGAATGTCAGACTTTAACATGGCCGTACAAGAGAAAATTTACTGCATTGATTAATTTGAGCTAGTCAAAGTTTGTTGTCGAGTTTTTCCTCTTACAGGATCCCAATATTGCAATGCTTATTTTAAAAATATATTTGAGTTGTAAATATAAAAGGTTGTTAAACTGTTCCGAACATTATACAGTTTTTCATCTATTACCAACAATGCTTGTAGAATATCTCTTAACTTAACTCCTTTTTGAAGTTTAGTAATGTGTGCTACCGTATTACTAGTGATATCAATCAAAAACATTCAACAGTTCAGTTGATTATTATGTTTAATTTTAGAACTGATAAGCACATATGTTTTCCTAATTAAAAATATTAAAATGATTAAGGGATATTATATTTTTAACTACACGGTACCATTTTTACATTTTTTTTTTATTTTTAATATTTAGAATTTAGTTTTAATTGTATTTTATATAAAAGTTAATATTAAATAATAATTCCATTTAAAAATTTTCAAGTGTATTGCAAAATGTTTGTAAAATTTAAATTTTAAAAAATGCTTTTTACACTTTTTAAATCTTTAAGGCATTTTTAAATATATGCCTATATTGTTCTTCATTTTTTCCAAGTTCCTTATAATATACTACATAAAATTATATGGGTTTTTTCTGCTACGGCTCTCTCTTTAATTTTATATTAATTTTTTTATTGTTAAGCATTCCAAAAATTCTCAAAAAGCATTAATTTTGAAAAAAATTTTATAAACTACTATTTTAGAGCTACTTCCATACACAGTTTCATAAAATATATATTTTAGAACATAGAAAAAAAATATCATACCCTTACTTTAATTATCAAAAAATCCTTGGAGTTTTGAATAGTAGTATATGAACAAAAATTCACCATGGAGAAATATCAGTTTTAAGTAAGTTTTCATATCATGAGTAGCTTGATATAAAATTCTCCGAATAGTCTGAAACTTTAAGGGATCCGACTACGTTCGGAACCGTGATTTTGCAAAAGCGAATAAATGGATAATATTTATGATATTTAGTGCCACTTAGATTAGAAAATGTATATAAAATTGTTTTAAGAATAGTATTACAATAACAAATTATTTAACTACAATATTTTGACGAAAAATGAACATAGAATGACCCCTTTTCAAAATATTCTCCTTTGTGAAAAATGCTTCTATTATAATAATATTTTACCTGTCTATAGCTCAGACCTCTGTACAGAGGCTCAACCAGAATTTTTGAAATATATAACTTAGAAGTGAGTTTATCCATGTTTTACGATGACAGAGGGGAGAAATTTTAAGAAAAAAACGTCGATAATTATTTTAAATGGTTGTAATTCTGAAAATAATGTGAATTTTTCAACAATTATAGTTGAGCCTTTGTACAGAGGTCTGAGCTATATGCAGGCAAAATATTATTCTAATAGAAGCATTTTTTACAAAAGGAGAACATTTAGAAAAAATGTTATTCTAAATTAATTTTTTGCCGAAATATTGTATTTAAATAAATCTTTTTTTCAAAATCTCCATAAAATAATTTTATACATGTAATCTAATCTAAGTGACACTAAATATCATGAAAGTTATCCATTTATGCACCTTTTTAAAATCACGGTTCCGAACGTAGTCGGATACCTTAATTAGCTTATTTAAAACTGCTTACCACAAGCAATTGCAAAAATTTAGACCAATTAAACAGTATACTTATATAATGAATAGATAAAAGAATGCAAATGAAAAATGAATACTTCATAAAGTTTACCTTAACACATAAAAAAATAAATACACACATCTCAGAGCTATTTCCATGCTCAGTTTTACAAATTACATAATGCACTTAAGCTGTTAATATAGAACAGGGGTCGGC
>BMAV01017705.1:324959-341078 GCA_019973955.1 Trichonephila inaurata madagascariensis | reverse complement strand
TTTAGTATTCTGCTCACGTTTTACTTTCTCCTTTTATATTAATTCTCGAGTAAAATAAGATCACTTGTTTCTTCAGTGTTGTAATTGACCTTGTAATACTTTCCAAACAGCTGAGTAACAAATATTTATTACTTAAAGAAGTTCATGATTCTCTAATACAAATTAGGTCATTGCTCATTCGAATGTATGAAATCAATAGTGGTCTAAGTCATATAGTTCTCAGTTTGAGAAAATTGAATGTTATGTTATGAATAACAGTAATATAACATTAAATATGTCTTAATTTATTTCTAATGGGCACAAAGCATTTGCTGTGGCTATTTCTAGATTTTTTTTATTTTTTTTTACTAATATTACATAGATCCATGCAAAAAAAAAAGGATTATTTAACTCGACTTATGCCATTGTGACTTTATTATTTAAATACCTAGAATGATGCTAAATAATAACATTAAGTTGTTGCAATATTATTATTCTCTTTATTAAGCAAAATATTTCTGCCATGTGTTTGAAAAGTATAAGCTAAGAAATAACGGGGAAATATCATAAATCAAATTCATAAATGATGAAAATAATTAATTAAATTTCATTGCATAGATTCACATTTGAGAGAATATACTCTCTGTATTATTCAATAGTATTCTGTCGCTGTTTACTAAATGAGCTGATAAATGTTATCTTGCAAGAATTTATAAAATTTAGAAAAAATTAAGAAAATATGCAGAAATTTAGAAATATGTTAGTTATTGAAAAAATACATTATTACTGAAGAATTAAAATTTTTTAGATGTGGATTTATTTAAATGAAACCTTTAATATACTTAATACGCAAAAAAAAATCTTCTTGATTATTTAAATACTAAGAAATAAAAATAATCATAAATACGAGTTAAAGATGTAAAAAACTTCCCTAAAAACAATGTTTCTAATTATTTTTAATTTATTTTTAATTTTTTGGAAATAGTTGTGAAATGTTTCAGATTTTGTTTCCTTGCATTTAAACACATATTTTTACTTATTCCCTATCATATTATTTTGTGAAGACTACAACCGTTTTGTACATTTTGTTCTAATTAGTGTATAAATTATAACATGCTTATGTTCTTCGTTCTTTATAGTCTGATTTCTAAGTGGATAAGAGTTTTAATGTTTCTTTCAATTTTTTTTATATTATATTTCTTCCTCTATCTTTACTGTGTGATTTATAATTTCTTCCTACATTCCAAATAACAAAAAAAAAATTAATTTTTTTTCTAGCTCTCCACTATTTTTTAGGATTAAGGTAATTGTTGAATGATTTTTTGGAAAATTTAATAATTTTACTCTTGTTATAAGCTTATTACAAAATAGTTGAAAAAACATTAATTTAGAATTGTATTACGATTATAGGTATGAAGAATATAAGTTTCTACTGTGCACTAAGGGCTAAAAATATTTCTATCATAAAAACCTCGTTTAAATGGTTTTCATTGGATCTTGTAAAAACTGATGATCAAAATTTATATGAATTTATAAAAAGTAGCTACTAAAAGTGTTTCCTTTATGAGGTTAAGCCCTTAATAAGTATTGTATTTTTCCCCAAATTATATATTACGTAATTGAGCATTTTTTTAATGAAACATAAATTTATATCAATGTTTAAGTTGATATATTTTTATGAAGTAGGAAAAGCATTATTTTTCAAACACGTTTTCTTTATTGTTGATTAATTCTTTTTAACATAAAATATCCATTAAATTAGTAATCAATCAAAGTAATCCATCTATATACGCCAAATTAATCAATCATAAATGTTGATATTTATAATTAATGTCTTAAAACTCTGTATTTAATTCTAAATATGCAATATAATACAAGATATAGATTAATATGAATAATACGGAAACTAAAAAATGTCTAGCTATCAATAAACGTTGCTACAATTGCCACTTGGTAAATATTTTACCTTTAATTAGTAGAAAATAAAATAACTCTATTGATCTTTTTTAAGAAAAAAAATTAACCAATAATATTAATGACACAATTAATTAATATAATCATTATTTTATAGTAATATGAATCAATAATGATGATTTTATAATAATATCAATTAATATAGATGATTTTATAATATCAATTAATAATGATGATTTCATAATAATATTAATTAACAATTATGATTATATAATAATATTGATTAATAATTATTAATAATTAATATTAATAACAAATTAATTAATATAATGATTATTTTATAGTAATGGGAATCAATAATAATGATTTTATAATAATATTAATTAATAATTTTGATTTTATAATAATATTAATTAATAATTTTGATTTTATACTAACATTAATTAATAATTATAATTTTATAATAATATTGATTAATAATGATTAATAAATAATATTAATGACACAATTAATTAATACAATGATTATTTTATAGTAATGGGAATCAATAATAATGATTTTATAATAGTATTAATTAATAATTATGATTTTACTATAACATTAATTAATAATTATGATTTTATAGTAATATTAGTTAATAAATATGATTTTATACTAATATTAATTAATAATTATGATTTTATACTAATATTAATTAATAATTATAATTTTATAATAAAATTGATTAATAATGATTAATAATTAATATTAATGTCCTAATTAATTAATAAATTGATTATTTTATAGTAATATGAACCAATAATGAGGATTTTATAATAATATCAATTAATATAATTATGATTATATAATAATATTGATTAATAATTATAATTTATAAAAATACTAATTAATAATGATATTTTGGACAACAAAGAATAACATCTTAGCATTATAAAATAGAATACTAATTATAAAAAATCACTTAAAATTTTTAATCTAAAATAAAACTGAATAAACCACTCACAACTGAATGCCCACTTTTTTAGACTGCGCAATCCTGTTACTAATTGAAGACTTTCTTTTAGGCATTGGGAAGAGATATTCAATCGGCTTGAAGATTCCAATATCGTGGGCATCATGGATTTTATTACGGATTGAACTGTTCCCTTCAGATTTTTGTCTAATTTTATCCATGATTCTAAAACATCGGTTCCATTTGCTGGTATCGGCGGTGGATCCCAAATATTTGCACTAGTCTTAGAAAAAAGAGATAACACAAACAGCAGAACTGCAAATAGGAACATTCCTCGAAGCTTCATTTTTTATTTAATGACTTTTGAATCTTTCGAGCTACCCAAAATGTTTCAGAAATAAAATTAACCTTTATACGACATGAGTATACAACTGTTAAAAATTATAGATAATCATTTTATAATGATCCGTAAATAAGTTCTGGAATAAAAAGGTACCAAAATTTGTTCCTCTACATGGATTATCTGATTTTTTCTTTTTACCCGCTATATATTTTTGTAAGAACAATAAAACTACTGCAGCAAATAAATACAGAAATGACCTTAATATCAAGTAATCGTTCACTATAGGAAAAAACAATGGAAAGCAAGACTTGAGTTAAACGGCTTTAATTACAGGAACATCATAAAAAATATATTTGTCCTTCAAATGTATTGAAAACATGCATTTTTCCATTATTGCATACATAATTTATTCTATACACCTTTAATAAAGTTTAAGGTTCCAAGACCTTAAATATTAATTTTAGTAGCTTTAATAAATTTTCTGTTGAATTGACATGTAATCAATAATGCATTTATAGTTTAGTAGACAATTTCAATAGATATTAAAATGGATTTTCCTTAAAATTTGATAAATTAAGAATTATAGTTTATCTTATATAAATATTTATGTTTTTCTTTTCCTCAAAAGTTTAGTAAACTTTTTTTAACTACTCTATCAGATATCGCAAGTGATTTTTCACTCTTTTAGGTGAAATATTTCCTCTTCGTTTTTCATGAAAATAAAGAGTTTTATTAAAACCATCAAAAGTCGTCGACAAAAGTAATTTGAATTAAACTAGAGGGGGGAGGGATAGTCCCACTCTACCTAACGGCCAGCCTACCCTCAATGTACAAACTATAAAACTGTTCACACTCATTGTTCAAATTGTAATACTGTAATGTATGTAGTTCTGAGTAAGATAAAAAAAATTCTTATATATGCAAGCAACTCCGTCCCTTACATAAGAATGGCGTTTTAATGGAAACTTGGCGAAATACTGGCGTACAGCCTAGCTGGAGTAATAAATAAATTTATTACAGCATCACGAAAAAAACTTTTTTTTTTATATATAGAGAGAGAGAGATAATATCACGGAAACTTAAACATACTGTGACGGGTTTTTCATCGCGATTTCATCTAACTGTCCTCTTGAGTTCTTTGGGGCCAGAATGGCAATTCTTTCCAACTCAAGAAGAAGAACGTGGTCATGTAAATTAGGAATCATATATATATTAGAAGTTAGCATTAGCGGAAGGTCTATGTCTATGCGCAGAAGTGATTGTTAAGTGGCAAGTGAAGTCGCTAAGTAGAGAGGTAGCTGTTAAAGTGATTTGAGATAAAGTTTAGAAGAATCCTATGTCCGGGACTTAACCTAGCCGTGCCGGTACAGACGAACCAAAAGTGAGTCCGAGACCAAAAGGAACACTGTCGGATTAAAGCCACAACAGAAGTGATAAGGACCGTAGATGTTTACCTAGAATATAGCGGTAAGCGAATTTATATAGGCTATAAGGAAAGTGCGTATATTAGTGAGATAGGAATTAATCTATAAAGTTAGATTCAGTGGTCAATTGCGCCATTATTAGGTAATACTTGTTGCTTCTTCTCATTCTGGATCATCCTCCTTAGATTATTATTGTTGTGTATTGTGTTTAAACTAAGATCTAAATAAACAGATTTAAGTATGAATGATTTGAGTGGTTCTTCGTTCTTCCCCACAGAAACAAGTCGCGTAGATAATGTAGAACGTGTTTCTCCAGGGGTAAGGGCTTTACAATACTTATATTCAATAATGTGAAATAATTACTTATAAATAAGTGTTAAAAGAAATGTTCTTTTACAATCAAGAGCACTGAAGGAGCATTTCTATATTCAGGAAATTTAAGTAGAATACGGAATAATAGGATAAATGGAATTAAATTATAAGTTAGAAAGCTGTAATAAATACAGGAAGCAATTGAAAATGCCTAAAAAGAATTTTATTGCATAATTAATGGAAACGAAACAAAATGGAGGAAAAAAGTTCGTGTATTGCTACAAGAAAAGAAATTGCTAAAATTAGTTCATGAGTAATGTGATCACCCCCATTTTAGAGGTTTTCAACCTGAGTTCCGATGAACTCTTGGGTTCCCTGGAACTTTGAAAGGTTCCGCAAGTGATCACTATTTGCTTAATCAAAACGCAAAATTTTAGTAAAAAATTTTATAGAAGTTTGAATTCTTAAAGGCAGTTTGTTGGTAAAAAATAAATATAAATACATATCTTATGGATAAAACAAAATCTTGAATTTCGTAAAAGTCGCATGCTTTAAGCATGAATGGATAAATCAGAAGGCTTACCAATGAAGAAAGAGGAACAACTTATCGACCTATCAACATATTCGACGTTCAAATTTAAATGAACGTAAAAATAGTTCCTAAATTTTAGGTTGAAAAATTGTAGAATACGCAGAAATCTCTCATACAATTATAAACATTTTAAAACGGAAGTAGCTACCATTGTATCAGCCGCATCAATGCTACGGGGCCCCGAAGCTACAGGGGCCCTAATACGTGTAGCTATAGTCCCACTAAGAGAGCGCTTATATCAGAGAAAGGGCCCCTAAAAAAAGTTTGATAGAGGGCTCTCTCAGAGCTGGCTACACCAGTGCATTTTAATGTCATTCTGAACAACGTTTTTCAGTTAGAAATATTCCTCAAAGTATGTGGCGACAAAAACAGAATATGGAAGCAAATTAATGCAGAATATGAAAGGAGACTGTAGATAACTTCAGAATTTGATAGTTTGTGAAAAAAATGCAAACGCATATCCAAATTATTAAAT
This sequence comes from Trichonephila inaurata madagascariensis, assembly GCA_019973955.1. Lineage (NCBI taxonomy): Eukaryota > Metazoa > Arthropoda > Arachnida > Araneae > Nephilidae > Trichonephila > Trichonephila inaurata. Next base: position 335,087 of record BMAV01017705.1, on the reverse strand, counting down.
ATAATTCAATGGTAGATGACACCTGAAGCACGATATAGTGAGCAAATTTCATTAGCACTGGGTTAAAAAAAATTTCATAAGAAATACAGTATATTTTTAACTGTCGTTACTTAAAGTACCTGAAACATTTTGATCTACTTTAAATATTATTTGAAGATATATTCTCCTAAGGCTATTTTGTGAACTTGGTTCCCCGGAAACACCTTACAGTTTCAAGGGTTCCATGACCGTTAAAAAGTAAGACCACTAAAAGACCACTGACCTATTTTAAAATTTAAATATAACAGCAATGCTTTGTGCTGCGAATGGAAATCTGGATCATTTGCGATAACCTATTCTGCCACTTTGGCAGCAAAATGGTTTTATTGAGTGTGAGGGAAAACTCTGTCGTTTTAAAACAAACAATTTTTTCCCTTTTTATTTAAAACTTAATCTAAAATTTAATGTCTTTTGATAGTTGCAACTGTCTGCCAGTGTTCTGGCAGCTTATCTAACCCCTTTATAAAAAAAGTTCTCTGTTTCGGAAGTAAAGAATTCTTCCACTGCCATTTGGACACCCTCATAATTTATGTGTACATTTCCATCAAGAAAGGTTTACAGCGACCTGAACAAGTGATAATAAGATAGTTAAAGATCAGAAGTATATACTGCCTGACGTAAAGTATCCTAACCCAAATCTGCAATTTTTTATGTGGTGTGCCAGGCCACGTGTAGTCTAGCGTTGTTATGATGAGGAATCGCACCATTTCTATTGGCCAAAGATGGACGTTTTCGTTGCATTTCTTTATACAAAACATCAAGGGGCAGGTCAACAACATCAAGTTGCGAACAGCAATGACCGTTCTGTTTTTATTAGCTGCTTCCATAGTGCACTATACCCTTCCTGCATCGCCAACAACACAACATAACCTTCTTCTGATGCATGCCAGCTTTGGATGAGGATGGTATTGTGTCCCCTCTGTAAGCATATGCTTTCTTTCTAACCACGCGTTTATACAATATCCACTTTTCATCTCCAGTCACCAAATAGTTCAAAAAAGGTTCCATTTTGTAACGAGCAAGATTTGAAAAACATATAGAAATTCTGTCCATTAAACTTTACGCTTAATTCGTGTGGCACCCAGACGGAGAGTTTGGACACGATACCAAGCCTTTTAACCTGTTCAGGATCGGGTGATTTTTCTTGTTAAGCCTAGCCCCATTTAAAAATTCATATAAAATCATTACTGTAATAAAGTGCGCCGAGATTTATACCTTATAATCATTCCAAATTCCATACGTTCCAAATTCAGATCACATCGGTGTGATTATGGGTCTCAAAATGGGCAAAAAGCAATCTCACATATGATATTGTGTTCCCTGAAGTGATCCCATACATGTGGCCATGACCCTGAACGGGTTAATGTAATCCAAAGCAGTATGAGGAATTCCAAGTTTGAAGTCTGTTTCTATGGAAGGTAACGTGAGATTTTTCCTGATCATTCTGCGTAGAATTTTGTCACTGACATCTGATGGCCTTCCTGATCTGGGTTCATCTCCAGGGGCGTAGTTACAGCCGTATCAATGATATAGTGCCTCCTAGCTACAAGGAACCCAACATGTGTAAGCGAAAATCGTAAAAGGTTATCAATAGTCCCATTAACAGAGCTCCCATTTCCAAAAAAAGGGCTTCCAAGGAGTTTTGATACAGGGCCCACTCAGGATTAGATACACCAGTGTTCATCTCTAAAAGAAAAATCGCCCAAGCGAAATTTCACGAGCCATCTTTGGAATGTTCGAGCTGTTACTGCTTCCTCTCGAAACACATCACACAAGTTGTTTGTTTTTTTTTGCCTCCATCGTATCATTCCTTTTTTGGAACTCAAATAACAAACAATGTCTTAAGTGTATATTTTTCTTCAGTCTGTGATAAAATATGTATAAATCATTAATAGTATACTAATATAACTGCTTAAACTGTTTTCGGTCGGATCCAAATTCTTGCTAAAGATCAACAGCTCATAAAAGTGCACGTGTTCAAAAACGACAGAACTCTTCCTTATACCCAATAAATTCAGCAATATCACTTGGTGAAGTCTGATGTTTCCCATCAAAGAACAGCAAATGTCCATCACAACAAACGTCGAAAAAATCATGTCGTTTAATTCAATTCTAGAACTTAAATTACAGTGTAATGTGCTTTCGGTGACCAAAAAAAGAAGAAATTGATTTAAGTTGAGTTTCAAAAAATTCTAGGTAGTGTTATATCCATAACAACGATTATTCAAAAAAAATTTGATTATCATGGTCAAGTTTTTTTTTATCAAATACTTACCATTTTTAAAATGAATAAAACTAAACTCTCAACTTTTGGAATAAGACATTTAATTAATTACAGTAATTCTAATGACAATGATTAATTAAAATTCTGAAGCAAACTTTTCATTTTAGGTTTGAAATAACACAAATTTGCTTGGAACTTCTAAGATTTTTTAAATCAAATTTAGTCAAACATGTATCTAAATTTTGAAAGTTAGTATGAAATAATAATCTAACCTATAAAAAGGCAATTTGAATATCAAATCATTTTTCATAAATATTATTATAAAATTAATTGTCGTCTGTATTTTAAAATAGTCTTGTAATTGTATGAAGAGATGGAAACATACATTAAATAAATGACTGAAATATTTCCTGCAAATGAAGAATATAATTGCATGTTCAACTAATTATTATGTAATTATGAAAATAGTTTTTAACTCTTGGTCCCTGATCCAGATTTTTTCTGCTGCAATTTAAAAATTAATTTATGTAATAGCGGATTTTTTAATGGAAAGAGAGAGATATTTGTTTTTGCGTGCATATGTGTGTATGGTTCGTTGATTTCGATTAGAATAATAGTAAAGACGGATATAGTTCATTAAATTAATAGTAAACTAATTACTTTCCAATACTTTAGCTTACACTTTTGCCCTAGCTTTTATTTGAAGTAAATATATTCAAATAAATATGAAATAGTAATAATGTATGATTAATGCAAGTATTTAAAAACATGCGAAAAAGGAAAAAAACCTATCTTATCACAAATTATAATCAATTCTTTTTTTATGTATATCTTTATACATTATATAAAACAGATATTATAAAATAATCCATTAGATATAGAAAAAGACAACACACTCTGAATATTTCTAAATTTCCTTGACTAAATGCTGTTAGATGACTAATATTTAATTAAATGTAAACATCAATGATAAAAAATTATGAATGTATTATTCTAAAAAAAATATACTTTTACAATTTTATTTTATTTCAGATATTTCCAATTTAGCTCCAGGATACGTTTTATTTCAGAAATAACTACGTTTATAAAAACGTTCTTAGTTATTTAAGATTTAATTTTCAAATGGAAAACATTCATCTCTAACAATGTGAGGAAGAAAAGTAAAATATATTTTTTCTCAGTTAAGTGCAATTTTATTTTGTTAAATTTGATCATTTGCTCCTTAGCTTGGTATAACGGTTGATAGCAAGGATGCCTGAATCAGGTAATGTATTCTTTTATTATTATTTATTTTTTTTCTGTTTCGAAAATTATTGTGCAGTAATCGTTAAGTTGTAACTCTTTAATTCACCATCTTTATTAGATTTAGACTAGATTATTCTACATTTTCAAAAAAATATATATTATTGGTTAGTTGTTTTAGATTCCTTAATACACTTAAATAATTCGTTCAAGGATACGAAAGAAATAATACTTAATGAAGAAATTTGTTTCATAAAGCAACATTATAGAGAAAGAAGGAAAGGACTAAAAATTACATTTAATTAGATATTTTTTTAAAGAAAGAAATTGGATGGTGTATTTTGATAAAAGAAAAAATATAACATCTTCATTAAGGAAGAATCAAAATATATAACGGCTCTGAATGGAGTTACAAGTTTCAGCCTTACATCTAAAGTTTATTTAGAAGTTTGGGAAATTTTCAAACTTGTATTAGATTTATAAAAATAAATATATGTCCAAAAATAAGATATGTATGTGTATGTATTAAAGTTCCATTTCGGAACAGTAATAACCATATATCTATTTATAGAAATTTTATACTTTATTCTTTGCAACATAACACTTTTCAATTCATAAAAAGTGTGATGAAATTTAAATTAAAAATTTATAAGTTATTGTTTTGAACTGGACTATTCCAATTAATTTTATCAATGCATACATTCGTAAGAAGATTAATGTTATTGGTTTGTTATAAGTTTTTCTTAAATCTCTGAATGATATTGGTTTAAGTTTTCTTCCCGCTATAACATAATTTCTGTTAATTTCTCAAATCTATTTCTCCTTATTATAGATAGCAACTTCAGTGCTCTTGTTATGTATTTTTTTCGAATTCAGAAGAACTTTTCTATTTTTTTACATTCTGCAAAATCTCTTTAAAAAATAACAACATTTTTTTATAGTTTTATATTTGTTTTTCATGTATTTTACGTCTAATATGTTATTGTTTTCGGTTTCTGTTAACAATTTTACCCTTAAATGATATCTTGCAGTCACCATTGTTTGGGTTGTAGATAGGTTTGCTAACAAATATGTTCAGTGGCGTAATATATATCCCCACATCGCGGGGAAGAGGGACTAGGTTCTAGGGGGCCCAAAGCCTATGTTCAGTTATGGTTTTCAATCCTTTGTTAGATCTGGCTAGGAGCGCAAAACCTGACTTTGCAAGGGTGCCCAAAAATTCTTCGTTACGCCACTAAATAGGTTGATATAATACACTGCTGGCCACCGTAAATGCAACACCCTGAAGGAAGCATGCAAATAACATGAAATTTACAACATGCATTAGCGGAGGTGAGATATGCAAATGATTAGAATTTCATCGCAGACACACATCACGCTCGCCTGTGGCGCCACCTCAAAGCGCTATTTAAGGCTTGGAGATTTCAACGATTTCAAGTTCGGCAATTGTGTTTTACTTGTGGTTTTTTCAAAAAACAATCAGTTATTTCTAGTAGAAAACAGCGATCAGCTTTTGATCAAGTATCCGAGTTCGACAGAGGAAGGATAGTGGCCTACAGAGATTGTGGATTATCTTTCAGGGAAATCAGTAGTCCTGTTGGACGAAACCAAACAACTTTAATGCGGATATGTGACCGTTGGATGCAGGAGGGTACGACGGACCGACATGGTCGATCGCATCCACCTCAGTGCACCACTTCACGTGAGGAAAGGCAAATTGTGCGCATGGCAGTGATGGATTGCTCAGTCACATCACGAACCATAGCACAGCACATTGAGTCTGTAACGCATCTTTCAGTGTCTCGGCGTACCGTTCGACGCCGTTTACAGCAGAGTGGTCTGTCCGCAAGACGTCAATTGCTTGGTCTACCCTTGACGCAGTACCACAGACGTCTCAGCCGCCAATGGTGCCATGAAAGAAGGATGTGGGCGGCAGAATGGAATGAAGTTGTCTTTAATGACGAGTCACGCATCCGTCTGCAACACCGCGCTGGTCGGATTCGAGTCTGGAGACACCGTGGAGAGAGGTCTGAACAGCTGCGTTATGCACCGCCACACTGGTCCTGCACCGGGTATTATGGTATGGGGTAGCATTGGATATCATTCTGGCACTCCTCTAGTACGCATTGTCGGAACTTTAAACAGTTAGCACTACATCTCCGATGTTTTGGAGCCAGTTGTCCTTTCTTACCTTCAGGGCTTGGCCACAGCCATATTTCAACAGGATAATGCGCGACCACACGTGGCGCGCAATGTCCAAAGGTTCTTCGTCAATCACCAGATTGAATTGCTTCCCCGGCCGGCTCGCTCTGCAGATCTTTCACCGATAGAAAACATGTGGTCCATGGTTGCTCAACTTTTGACCCAGATTACACCCCCAGCTGCCACACCAGATCAACTTTTGAAACGTGTGTAAGCTGCTTGGTCTGCTGTACCCCAAGAACACATCCAAAGTCTCTTTGAATCAATGCCGAGGCGTGTGTCAGCGGTGATCTCCAACAATGGCGGCTACTCTGGCTACTGATTCTGGCAGGACCCACACTTCACACAGAAGTCTATAAATTTAATCATTTGAAACTTGGTCAACATGTTATCTACAAAATAAATTTTGTTGTGCTATCTCTTGTCTTTCTTGGTGTTGCATTTACGGTGGCCAGCAGTGTATTTTTGTTACGTGTCCTAGTATGGATTACTTTTCTTTCAAAGTAATGTTAGCATTTTTAATTTACCTGGTTACCTCTCCAAAGAAATGGATTATTATTATAAACTACAGGATTGTGAAGTTTCTTGATATACTTTTTTCCCAAAATTTGTTTTGAGTTTTCACAAAAAAAAAAAAAAAGAAAATTTGAAACGTCATTTTTCTTCTTAAAGAAAGTATTATAAGAAAATAAAGGGGGAAGTGGACTTTTTTGAACATTATTTAACCTGCAATCTTTGTTCTAAGACTCACAGTCTGAATTGTATTATTGTGGCTGCTCAACTTTGACCTGTATATTGCTTGTATATGTCTTGCACATACCTGCACTTTGTCTTGTATATTGTTTAATATTAGTTAGAATTGCAGCAATTTAGCTTATTATTAATGATTGTGTGTACTTATTTGTGTTTCGACGATAGTTATTTTAATTTAATCACAATCCACAACCTCAATTTAATTGTTTTGGTTAAGTTCCTATTTTATTCACTGAATCATAAATGCTCCACATTTCTTTTCTCCTTTCAAAATGGGTTGAGAAACAAGTTAAATCTTAATTTTTTAAAAAACCTTTTACATAAATTCAATCACTTTTGCATTATTTTAACCATATAAAAACACATTCAGCATCAAATAGCAAATGTAAACTTAAATATTAAAAAATATTAACTGAAAAGTCATATGAAACGAATAAATTAATGTAATATGCTATAAATGAATAATTTATATATTTTAGTGGATTAATTAAACGATTTTAAATCTGTGTACAACATGAAATGTTTTAAAGAACTTTATGTTGAATCCTTTTTCACTTTTACTACGCCAAACAAAATGTAGAAATTAGTTCTGAAATAAATTCATGTATCATTTCATTCTTATATTATCATCTCTACCATCATATAAACAATCCAGTTACGAGCCAATACCTTCCTCTGAATATTTCTCCACAACGACTTCTGATTTATCTCGGATTCTTTTCATTTAATGCAAGAAAATCAGAATCCACCGAATCAACCCATCTTACCACCTTTTGCTTCTTATTATAATAATACCAATGTTTCAGTTTTATATTTATCCATTTTATCAGCATCAATACGTAAAAGAAAAAAAAACAATGGTATATATTCTTGAGATTTTCAACTCTATCATTTACAATAGACTTTTTAAAATATTGCACTTGACAAAAAAGAAATAAAAATCTTTGTCGAATTTCATTTTAACAAATTTTATTGACTGAGGACCAACAATAAGGAAATATTTGTATCACATTTCTTTCCTAATTTGTTCAAGGACTCTTTAAGTCAATATTGAATTAGAATTGTATTGTGAAGTGCAAATGACGTCTTTTTTCAATTTCCTCTAGAGTGATGAAGGTTACAGATAAAATTTCAATATTGTTGACAGAAACAAATATTTGATACTAAGACGTATAATTCAAAAAAATCTATTTCCTTGATATCCAAATATAAAGTTTTTTATGGATTTAGATTTCATGTTGATGATACATCTCAATTTGTCTCATTATAAAGGATTTTAAATTGCATGTTATGAACAACTTTTATTTATGCAGATGTTTTCCTGTAGTGGAATTTATACCTTATCAAACTTCTTATCATGTAAATTCGTATCAAATATTATTCCTGTTTAGTAAAATCAAGCTTTGTGAGAACCACTTTGATAAGCTTTACTTGAAGGTACATACTCTTTCTAAAACGGTTAGAAAACACACACAATTTGGAGTAAAAAAATATCAATTAATAACGCAAGCTAACGAATGAAATAGTTAAAATTCATTTTATACAAAATCTTTTTTTGGAGGGGGGGATGATAACTTTTATTCAAATACTCTTTTGTTGCTGTTTTTCAATTCCTGCAATCTCCCTATATCTTGTTCAAATTTTCGGTCGTTAATAAAATACATTTTAAAGCGTTCAATTGAGCTGAAATTTTGTATACACAATTATTTTTGATGATAATACGGTAATTTAATTATAATTAATAAAAAATAATTGATTAGAACTAATTATTTAAAGAATTACAAATACACAGCCACGTTCGCATCATCTTCGGTGACATAACGACCATTTTGGCTACTTGTGTCAAAACTTTAAAAGGTTTTTTTCCCTCACATTTTAAAGCGCTCATTTGAGATGAAACTTTACACATGCACTATTGTTTTAGGTGACAATACGATACTTTAATTAAAATTTATTGAAATTAATTGACTGAAACTAATTATTTAAAGAATTATTTAAAGAATTCAACTTCATTTTTAGCGACTTGGGTCAAAACCTTTAAGGATTTTTTTTCCTCGCATTTTAAAGCATTCAGTTAAACTGAAATTTTATATACATGATTGTTTTGGATGATAATACGATCCTTTAATCATAATTAATAAAAATTAATTACCACTTAATATTGTAATTTTATCATATGTATATACATATTTATATTAATTGTAATTGTTTAATAAAAAGTAACTAAAATAAAAACTTTCTTTATTGATCTAAATAGGAATCGACTTCATTTTTTTTATATTACTTGTTTTTTTCAGTAATTTATAATATGTTTTCCTTATATTATTCATAAATAATGAAAGATTGATTTAATTCTAGATCTCGTATAGTGCAAGGTTTGAGGAAAAATTATAGAAATTAACTGTTGCTTGCTCATGCGTTATTATGTCAAAAAACATTTAAAATACAGAAAAAGGTTACATAATTATTTCCTCTTACAAGCATTGTTTTACAAACTTGTGAAAAATTAATATTAGATCAAAATATATATTTCTGCATGAAGATTGAAATAAATTAAATATTCAATTAATTATAAAAACAAGAAAAACCAAGTATTCTTTTTTAGTTTTTTGTTGTTTTTAAATAATTCCATTCTACAAGTTAATATTTTTCTTTCTATGAATGTGCTTTCTATCTTATTATTTTTAAATATTACAAAAAACTCTTATTTCTATTAATCTTCAATTAGGAGCTTTATTGTTTATTTCAATTGTCATATAAAAAATAAACAAAAATAAAAGTAATTTTCACCTGCCATACATTTAGAGGTTTTAAATTCGTAACACATAGAAACTTTCACGTAACTGGAATTAAGACTTTAATTCGCTTGTTTGCCTTTTTTTTATCAGATGAAATATTTGTTCAATGAACTTTAGAATGACTATAACCACAGATTTTTTTATATTAATTATTATTAATTTATATTAACTATTATGTATTCTATAAGAAACAAAATTTGGCATCAGTGAGCCGCATGAACTGTTTAGCTAGGCATTAATCATTAGGCTATTACATCACACTAGTTTAGCCCATAGCAACAAAAACTTAAATTCCGTTTTGAGATAACCAAAATGAGTTTATTTATATCATTCTTTTTAATTTGTACGGTTATTCCATGCCAGATAAGTTAATGTTCAGGGAAAGAATATCGATTTCTTTTATTAAAAACTTTTATAAACTTGTGTTAACGGTTGTACATCTGTTTAAGAGTTATACATTCAGTATGTCTGTTTTTATTGAAACCAAGTGGCAATAAAATTGAACGAAATATTGATGACGAATATCGGAATTTTCAAAAATAAGAATAAGTTGAAGTATTTTTAGAATGTCATAAAAGATTTTTTTTTAAATTTTTTTTGTAATAAAGCTATATAAGTGTGTGTACCAGAATTACATAACATAAAAAATAATCATGAACAATATAATGTGAATCAATAATAATAACGTGAATCATATGAAGCTTATGACATGAATGTTGTGAGAACGAAAAGGATCAAATCTTAATTAGGAAAATAAAAACTACCACCGTAACTTCAAGTGTGCACCTTACGACTTTTACAAGAAGGAATTATTCCCGTGACTGGAAATGAGTTTGAAACATTGCAGTAAGACATGGGTAAAGGAGTATG
>BMAV01017705.1:306133-324949 GCA_019973955.1 Trichonephila inaurata madagascariensis | reverse complement strand
AAGAATTTGTCCAGTGACGGGAAATGAGTTTGAAACATTGCAGTAAGGCATGGGTAAAGGAGTACGAATCCTTTGCCCAGAAACAGAAATATTCAAATGTTGAAATGTACTTGCCGTTTAGTAATATAGTCTCAATGTGTGTGCATTTGTGCAAAAAAATAAAGTTTTGAAGCAAAACAAAGTAGCCAATTTGTCTTTTAAATTTTGATACATTTACTTTAAAAATATTCTAAATTTTAAATAAGTTAAAACCTTTTCTAAGTATTGAAATATATCGGAAAGTGTTTCCATTAAATAGTGCATTTATCTTCATGATCATGTTCTTTTTTTAGTTTGAAAGCATACCTTACAGCAAAGCAGCTTTTCTCAAACTGTGTGGCGTGCCCCCTGGAGGGCGTGATAACTCATCGAGGGGGGTGTGAGCATATTGAAAAGTCGAAAACAAAAGATTATTAAAAAAAATTTATTAATTTGCTGAAAATAAACAAAAAAAATGCATTCTAACATAATAAGAAATAAATACGCTTTTACACTCATAATACACTTATAAATGCATCTGCGCTACCCGATGTAATTTATGATTAATTTAGCAATACTAAGTTAAGAACAAGTTAAATAATTACCATTGACCCCATGGGCTTGTCATATATAAAATTATATACAAACATTAACACTTATTTTGATAATTTCTGTGGTTTATAATTAATTCCTTTTCCTGCAGATTAAAAGATACGTGATTCGCTTGCCAATGCTATTGTCTTCCACATAGGCGTGCGTCTGTGATGTATTGGGGGAGGGGGGAAGAAAAGGAATAATCGAGCAAATCCTCTGAATTAAGTAGATCCTACGCAAACATTGCCAAAGTCTTTATAATGCATTCCAAAGCCTTAGGAATAATTGGATGAATAGCAGAGCACAGAAAAAAATCGTGATTCGGAAAGAAGTATATATACGTCCATGGCAATTAACGCTTTGGCTGAGCGAGATGTTTATATACGCCGGTGTCACATAAAAGGTTTAAGTCTTATTGTAGCTTTAACTTAAAAGCATAGAATACTTGAATTTAATACATTGTTATTGCATGGAGGGGCAGCGCGATGAAAATTATGATTGAATAGTGGGTCGTAAATATCGAAAGTTTGAGAAGCACTGCAACAAAGAATTGACACTTCGAAAAAGTATTTTTTTGATTCATAAAGTTAGAAGGTCCCTTATTAATTATCAAGGCACAAAGATAAGACTTGGTTTAAAAGTTACTTTTTAATTTGATATCTAGAAGATAGTTTAGTTTTTTTTTAAGAGAGTTGAATATTTTTTAAGAACTTTAAAAAATTTAATTGGTTGTAAATAGTTTTGTGTATGCCGATTTTGATATCTGTGCGCTACGGACTTAAAATTTCGCCAGGGTGATAACTGCAGTACATTAACATTAGATTGGCCGCCAGAAATCTATTTGACACGATTTCACGTTAAAAATGAGCAGCGTACTGATATAAAATTAGTTCCAATTTGACTTCAACTAATACTCCTGAGGACAAGCAAAAGGAAGTATTTAAAGAAGTTAACGAATATCTTTAAAAAATAGTGCTAGTATTAGCGCAACAAAAAAAAAATGCTATTCTCTATCTATTCTTTATCTATAAAAACCATTGCATTGGGATCACATTTAAATTACAAAAATAATAATATTTGGATGAAAACGAGTGATATGTAATACAAAAGGATCACTCCCGAAAATGAAGGATATTGTAGTTTCCTAGAATGATTTATAAGTTTTCCTAGAAAATGGATATCTGTTTCCAGTTAATTGCTTTTATTATCCTGTACTGGTCAAAAGCACGCGTATTTCATTATCAAATTCCTCATCCAATAGAATGACCTTCAAAATAGCCAGACGTAATTCATCGCCGGAAGAAAAAAAAATCTATCTTACACATATCTACAGGAAAATCAAAATTATTCCTATCAACATCAATTTTGCTCATTTTGGTTTTATTTTCCCTAAAAAATAATTTTTAGTACAAAATAAAAAAATACCATTTTTTACACTATACTTTTCTATGAAAAAATAATTCTGGAATGAAAATGCTAAGTGTTTCATAATGAATAATTTATATATGAATTCTCTAATGCAAATAGCAAGCATACATTATTTAGTAATCTCTCTATGATAAATTGTGAATAAGTAGTTGCAAAAGAATATGTTTTTTATTCCATTTCAATAGCACATAAGCGATTGCTATTAATTTTTTTCTACCTATTAATAATTCGCTTTTTTATTATAAATATTACCTCCAGCAATCACCCCACTAAATTTACATACAATAACAAATTTGCTATGAATCTTTTCTAAACATAATTTTTACTCCATGGTATTGATAGCTCGAGATAATTTTTTTAGCTTTATCTAAATTTCTAGACATAAATAAAAGTAAATGTCTGCTAATGAGAAAATAAAAGAAATAAATAAGAAAAAATTATTTCAATTAATTTGAATTTCCGAAAAAAAATTTGGCTCGAATAGATGAATAAATTATTATGTAATATTTACTCAAAATTAAAATAGTTCTTGTAATATCTAATCCAGTGTTTCTCAAACTGTGGGGCGCGGCCTCCTAAGGAGGCGTGATAACTCTACGAAGGGGGTGCGAGCACATTGAAAAGTCGCAAACAAAAGATTATGTAATAAAATTATTAATTTACTGAAAGCAAAAAACAAACATATGATATACGCATTCGCACCGACATAACACACATATAAATGTATCAGTTATGCACACAATGTATTTTATAATTAATTTAACAATACTAAGTCAAGAACAAGTTTAATTGTTACCGATGACCCCATGGCCTTGTCATATACAAAATTATACGAAAAAATTAACACTTATCTTGATAACTTGTACGGTTTATAATTGATCCCAAAACTGTCGATTAAAAGTTACGCGATTCGCTCCCCAATGCCATCGTTTTAGATGTAGGCGCGCGTATGTGATGTATTGGGGGGGGGGAGGAATAAATAAGTAAAACCTTCTCTGAAATAAGTAAATAATTCGCAAACACTGTAAAGGACCTTTTATTGCATTTCAAAGCCTTTGGTATAATTTTATGGATAGTAGAGCATAGAAAAGATCGTACTTCAGAAAGACGTACATATACGTCCGGAGCAATTAACGTTTTGGTTTAGCTAGACTTATATACGCCGGGGGCACTTAAGAGGTTTAAAATCGTATTGTAGCTCAGCTTCAAAATATAGTATTATTGAAGTCAATACATTGTTATGTATGGAGGGGGGCGCAATGAAAAATATGATTGAATATTGGGTCGCCAATATTGAAAGTTTGAGAAGCACTAATCTAATTCATAATTCAGTATACCCTGTTGTGAAACGCTTCTTGTTTCATTTCGCGCTAAAAGATTGAACCCTAAATTTCACAGGTTTAGTAGGAGTAGTAATTCTTCTTAACCCATTATATGTCAAAGCTCTATTCTTTAATTTTTTTCAAATACATTCACATGATAACATGAAAGGAAAAACTGTTTTCAAGTTTCTCTGTGCATTGGTATGGGAACCACAGACCGACCCTTTTTTGGGACATTGGTCAAATACGTTATCACAATCCACAATATTTTTGGTAATGCAAGAAACTGTAATAAACACAATGGGAAACAAAATAAATTGAGTTTGTGATGTTTTTGTGTTTTTATGGTGTGTGGAATGAAACAAAACACATCATGGACACCAACATTACATATATGAAGCAATAATGGACACATTTTTGGGAATCATATACTTATTTATCTGTTTATTCGTCTGACGTTTAAAATGTGCGTACTGATCATTTAAGGATTCAATTTTTTACAGCTTTTGCTAATTTCTATGAAGAATTTAAAGAGAAAAAAAAAAGTAATCGGGTCAAGTTCAGGTCATTTTATTATTCAAGGCTTTCAGGCGGCATTGATTAGGTTAAAAAATAAATAAAAGAACTGACATTTAAGATTATCTTCTAGGTTAAGAACTAAGAGAATCAGTTTTATTCAGGATACTGTATATTACTCTTATTTTCTAGTACTTTATTGTTACTCGATCTTGCAATTGCATGAACATTTTGTAAGAATTGAAACGAAAACCAGAATGGGTTTTGAGACTTGCTGTAGTCCATGATGCATATAGTTTACTATATAGACTTCTGAAATTTTCGACAGTTAATTTAACAGATGGAAGTTCCCACTGCTGATTTAATTCGAAAAGGAACCAAACTTATTTATTTATCACTATCCCCTCCTGAAGTGAAAATATACGATATATCATCCTTTAGATAAGTTAGCAACTTTAATATAGTTCCTTGAGTTCAAAATGTGTACATAGAATTTGAGGCATAATTAAATATTGATATAATCTTACTCTTGTCCGAAATTTTTTTTTTATGCTGCAATGAAAGCCTAAGCTGGTTTTATTTAATTAAAGCTACACTAGGGCTATTGACAATGGACCTCGTAATTTTGAGCTTCATTTAAATGACGATGACACCCGACAGCACACTACTCTCCAAAAGTCTCGGCTGGAAAGTCTGTTTCAAACACACACATATATATACTTCAAAATCCAAAAATTTAAATGTGGGCCCTTTTCTTGGGTAAAAAGCGTCAAATCATCGTTTATTTTATTTTCTAAAATTGACCCATGCAACCGTGAAACATAATAAAACAATTGGGACAAACTATACATCGCAATGTTGAATTCATTAAGAGAAGTTTAACTCAGAATACGTAATTCACAGATCAATATTTACAATTACGATAGCTGAGTAGACAGGTTCACAAATTTGTTGCAAGTCAAGGGTTTGAGTCCTAATGCTATTAAAGAGCCATCGGGTAGAAAAGTTAACCCCTTAACCGCCGATTAAAAGCTACGCAGTTCGCTCCTTGTGTCACCACTTTTCATACACGTATGCAGTTTATTGGGAAGGGGGAAAGGAAGAAAAGGCACAGATAAGCAAATTTTCCTCTGAAATAAGTAAATTCTTTGCAAGCACTATAAAGGTCATTTGATTGCATTCCAAAGCTTCAGAATAGTTTTACTCGTAGTAGCGCAAAGAAAATAATCATATTTGGAACGTCCGGGACACTTAACGCACCTGTTGTGCGAGACGGATATATACACCAGTGGCAGTTAAGGAGTCTTGCGCGTTAAATTTTTCGAGGATTGAAATTCGTACACTGGAGTCACATTACCAGCTCAGGTACCACTTCTGTCACTTGACCTTGGTTCAAAATTATGAGGTCCATCACCTATACGTTGCTTCTGAAAGCGCACTTATAAACAACCAAATATTACTATTAATTATATTATAAAATAAATATAAACAATTAATACGGAGTTAGTGTTTTTCATAAATTCCACTCGTTTATTAAGCATCATGTTTTTAAATATTTTAAATTATGTGCATCAAGTGGCCTAACTAAACAAATATCAATAATTTTCTTCAGAAACAATTTTTTTAAACATTTAATAACTGGCCAGGAGTTATTGTTTTAAACATTGTTTTGCTACTAAATCGAAATTTTCTAGAAATTTTTCAACTATCTGAATTTTTTTTTCTAAAAAGGATATTAATTACTCTGACTCTGGAACATCCTTTGAATCTTCCTTGGATCATCCTTCCAATTTACTTGAGTCTTGGTCAATCGTTTGAATGACAACATTCAACGATAAATCATTTGATAATTTGTCTCTGTCGTATTTTAACAAAGAAGCCACGCGAAGATTGTTTTTATGCTGTCTATCAAATCTCGTAAGTCTATTACTAACTGATGAATTATTCTCGAATAATTCATAATATTTTAAGTATGAGTATCAAGTAACGTTCCATTCAAAACAATAGTTTCATTTTACGAACATAATACCTTTTTTCTAATCCTTTAAACAAAGTTTCGTGAGTGTCCTTCATCATTTGAATGTTTTTGAAGCTTTATCATTCAAATTCGCATGTAAAGAAATCATTTTTTTCTTGCGTGTGTCTTCAGTAAAACTCAGAGTTTCTCGTTATTAAATTGCTAAATGTTACTATAATAATGAATAAAATTATGTTATTTGGGAAAAAATGATGACAATGGTAATGAGGGACAAGTAAGAAGCACAATGTCTTACAAATGTTGTTGTGTATCATTAAAACTTTTTGAATTACAGGATTATATGTTTGAAATGATATTGAAAAGACTTTATGCATTTCTCTTCAATTCTCTTACCCATTTAAAGAACATCTATTTGTATATCAAGCAAGTATTTATCTATTGCATACTTATAAAGATCGATTGCTCTAAGCTCGGATGTTTTTATTACCGTAATTCTCTGAAGTTACACAGAGGATATTAGCGACTAACCTCGCAATTTTAAGCCACTGTCAAGTGATCAGGAGACACCTAAGCCACACTTTCTTAAATTTTCATATAAAATCAACGTGAGAACTTTGAGCCTCAACAGATTTAGTGTACTTCGGCTAATCGACATGGTAAGTTTTCAGTGGCATTGACTCAAATTCACATCTCGACAACTTCAGACAGGAGTTTGATACCACGGTACCTAGGTTTTCTCAGATCTGAAACAATTTTCTTTCACTTTCAGTTCTATTCGAAGAGTTTTGCCTAAATTTTTCTCTTTTTTCTAGTAGCTAGATTTAGATACTGTCTTCATAGGTGTGTAATAAAGGCGGCATTTCTTGCGTTGAAGAGGCGCTGAGTTTGTCGATGTTAACTATAATATAGCCTCTGTCGGATGTTTTGAATTAAATGTCATACAAAAGTACTACATAAATATTCCTTAAAAATAATCAATAAAAAATAGTGTTTTAAAATGAGAGATGCATTTACAGGGACGTCTTAAGACTCTTTGAGGCCCTGGGCCCAGAGAAATCTTGAGATTTTTTTAGTCCTTTGCCTCCTATACAAAATTAGGGCCTACTTCAAATCTTTAAAAGTAGACAGTATAAATAGTATGCATTGTCAGATAGTTGTTCACACGGTAATTTGAACAAAGGTGCATGATTCCCAATCTTAAAAACCTACGCACAAATTAGGCTCGACCGATGGCAGCATTTCGTCTAAATGAGTTGAATGATTGTTTATGGTGTTATGCTTATGTCTAGATACTGACAACGGTCATCAAATAATAAATCAGACTCACCACAATTTTGCCAGTTGGCATGCAGTTTGAAATTCCCTGTTTTTCAGTGAATAATATTTGACCACATTAAAATTATATCCGGATCACATGATCTTATTAAGACAGAGTCGAACAAAGAACAAAACGAGGGCTCACGAAGGATGATGTCATGAACCCGAGCCCAGTTGGCCCGTGCCTTAAGCCGCCCAGCCGCCCCTGTGTATTTAGGGGGCTAAGAATCAATTTGGAAATTGTATACTACCAGGGGCGTCTCAAGGGCCGAACAAACCAGACCCCTGCTCGGGGCGGAAAATTCTAAGGATGGCATTTGGATAGAATTTGAAAAATCCTTTTTTTTTTTGTTACAAAAAATTTGGTATATTTTCTGAAATATTATTGGATGTGAATCTCGTATTCCATTTAACGTATCTTACTAATTTATTTTGTACTCTATGTTTAATGTCATTTTTCTTTTATATTGAAACTTAAGAGTTCGAAGAGGGAGAATATGTTCAATCGGGAAATTAGATAAACTTACACATCTTTCACTAGTAATTTTCTCCCCATCCCGGAGTATGTCACAAAGGACATCCCTTTCACCCATACCACGTCCAGTGTCAGCTATCCAAAAGGGGACAGGGGCAATAAGAGTATTTTTTTCTTGATAGAGAATCACACAGGAGATGTTTTATTTTAGTCTTGAGTGTGGATAAACGTTTGGAATCCCCACCATCAGGAGACTCTTTTCAAAAAAAATTTGCATGCTGAAATGAGAGATTCCTTTTCTTACATTTTACTCTCTTGAAATAATAACAGGTAGCTATGTCCTTAATTTCGAATTGTTTTGTATTTGTATTTGACTTAAAATAATATACATAATGTTATATGTGCTACCTTTCTGTTCACAAGAATTATTCAGGTTTTATAGGTGTGCATGTATGTGAACAATTTATCTTTTTTAATTATAATGTTTTGCTTTGGAGAGAGGAGCGGCATTTTCCATTTTTGTCCGGGGAGGCAAAACTTTTAGAGCCCTGACACTACCTGCGAGTTTCGATGGAGCGAATTCGTGGTTGCCCCTTGGAGCAACATGTGTAAATCGTTCCTTGATTTTCGTATCTGAATCATTGTCATAACTAACATCTTGTATTTAGTGCTTGAGTATCTAGCTCGAATGAGAACTTATACAATGATATATAAACAGTATAAAGGGTGGGATTTGCGAGCTCAACCCCCGTACTTCAAAGACCAACATATTTTAAATTTTTACTATAGAGATAACCCATCGCTAATTTCTATAATGAGTTATTTAGAGTGTAACCCCCCCCCCCATAAGATCTGTATACGCTATTGGATATAGAAATAAGCAAAATGGTCCGTTTCCCCCAAATTTCATTAAATATCAATTCGTAATGCGACTGTAGAAAAAAATTATGAGAAATTATATAAGGTTGTTTAGGGCTTATAAATCAATGTTCCAACAAATTTTCAATATAAATTTATTATATAAATTTTAATTAGATTTTTTTTCAAATTTTGCGTTTTAGAATTTTTTTTTCTAACTTTTTAAAAGTACACATGATTTTAAAAGGGAACATTTTCATACTAGATGATATTGATTGTGTACATTTTGAACAATTTCTTACTTTAGAATCCTGTGCGGTGTAAAACAGTGATCTGCAACCCCCGGTCCACGGACCAGTACCGGGACGCCTGAAGAATATAAAACTATTGCCATTTTATTTAAAGTGGTGCATTTCTCTCGGATTTGGGTAACTTTCCACGGAAATCACTTCATATTCTACGTTAAATCACTTTTATTCATTTTTGGTGTAACTATATTTTATTCTGAAGGCATATTTATAAATGTAACTAAATTAAAATTGTTAAAACAAAACAATCTAAAATATAAACAATCGACGTGTCCCACCCTCAGCTGGCAGCGGTAAAATTTTCAAACGTCGACCGCTCCGCAGCGACAAAAAGGTTGCGGAGCACAGGTGTAAGAGACTAATTATTAAAAATTACCCAATTTATAATTCTTTATAAGTGAAGAAATTTTTATGAATTATCTCAAAATATGAGAAATTATGTAAATATATAGGATTATAATGTGGCGAAATTTCAAATGCTCACTTCTTTTTTATTATCAAGTTACATTGGCTTGAAAAAGAATGTTTTTTTCGAGTGTAGGGAAAACTAATAATTCCTATGACCATTTAAGTACCGATGCGAGCATAGAACCATTACACACACCGTGCAGTATTTTTACAGCTCCATTAAAATCCAAACCGCATAGAATTCCAATTTTTTTCAACAATAATCAAGTAAGTACATTTCAAACCAATAATGAAATCATTTTTTATTTTTACTAAAAAAATATGCAAAATAAAACTACTCTATTCATTTTCAGCAAAGGTCTGCAGCATGCAATAAAAAACAAAATGCATCGTTAAACAAAAATATATTTGCATTAGCATCACTGAAATTAAATAGTGTAAATAAAAATTTTATACTACATCATATACATTGCAGGTTCAAGTTCTATCAAAGTAGAAGGTGGTGCCATCTAACGGTATTCAACCGAAACTAAGTAGCATCTCTGAGAATTTGCCATTCGACTGGTAGCGCCATCTATTGAAGGATCAGAAAATATATTGTAACTCCTAAATACAATTCCTTTTCATCTTTCGAATACTTGTTACAATAGGATGGAAGTTGCAATTCTAGAACAGGATAAAAGTTTTTTTTCTCCTATTTTAGAGAAGTAAAAATCTTTTTATTTCTACGCGTTATGTTACATTAATTATTTTCATTTTTACAGACACTTAAACAAGACTTCGCTACACGATAGATAATGTAAGGGAAAAAAATCATATTAAAAAAAAAGTACTATTTTAAAAGAATTTTACAAAAATAATACATTTTCCATAAAATAATTTTTAATATTTCTCTCAAAATAGAGAGGACCAAACACCAAAAAATTTATCTTTTACATTAGTCTTTGACGTAACAGTATTTAAACAATTAACAAAAAATTGATTTGAATATTTTTTTACAAAATTTTTTCTCATCTGATAATAGTAAACTTGTTAACTTCGGAATAGCTTCTATGATAATTTATTGATCGAGATACATTTTCTTTTTTCAAATTAAATTCTGTATATATATATATAATTAATCCCTCTTCACTTAAACATTTTTTAAATTTTTTGACGTTATCAAACAATTTTCAATTCTAAATTACATTTATAGCACAATTGTAATTTTTTTTTAAAAAAAATAAACACTGGTTTTGAAAGTTGGTATAACATAAAAGGATATAAAAACAAAACTAATAATATACTAAATACCATTATAAATATAAAAAAAATCGTACATATGTTTCCTAACAATAATAAAGAACTTGTTTTATATCTTTTTATAATCTGTTTTATCTTTTTTCCCCCTTCTTCTATAAAACTCTGGATAATCATTCATCATTATGATTATCTTCACTGAATGTTATATATAGATATGAAAAATAACTTCCACTAAAAACATTTTTTAAACGGAAAAATGGTCAAATATATCACATTCTGACATCTCTATTCCATAAAAAAACAGAATAATTTCATATAATGACGTCTGCTTAAGTCAATAAATTTTGTTCTCCGCTTATAAAATATATTCTGCATTTTGTTTTGTAGAACGTTCTATCAAATGAATTTCATCCCTTTTTTTTTTAATTTTATGTATTAAAGAAACAAACTATTACGTATTTATAATTTTTTTCAAAATTGTAAGGATTCACACTTCTACAAATGAACATTAGAGCCATATTAAGCACACAAAAGTCTTATGAGAATAACATGCAATCACATAAATCTGAAATCACGGCGTGTAGGTACCCCGCCTTATAAGCCGTAGCAGCGATACGGGGCCCCCAATCTAAGTGTGATACTTTAACACTTTCAAATAAGTTATTAATGCGATCATTTTTATTTGTTTTGCAAAAGAGGGCCCCCAAAGAATTTTGATACAAGACCTACTCAGGTCTAGCCAGGGCAGTGTCTGAAATATAGAAGAATTGTATTTCTTTTTGAATTGTGGACCATTTCTATAACTGGTTTTTTAACAAGTTATAATAACATAGACGCACTTTTCAGAAAATTCTAAAAAGAGCTTTTCAACAACACAAAAGAAGGTACCGAAAGGATACTTGTAAAGCAATCTTTCTTTTCGATAAAATTATTATTTTTGGAGATGCTTGTTCTCAAGAAATCTATCTAAATTTTAAAAAAAAAAGATAATATTATTAAAATCAACGACAAAGATTTCCCAATTCTCTTTGAATGGATTTAATTAACTCCTTTGATAATTTCTCTTTTTTTGTACTTACCTAGAAATACAGTAATACCCCGAACTTACGCGATAGATGGGACTGAATGATAACCACGTAAGTCGGGGTATAACTTCGCGCATATAAATACATATAAATTATTTTTAGTTGGGGCTGGAGACGAAACAAAAAATAAAGAAAAATATACAATTTTTCGCACTTACTTGATTATCACACCATAATTTTAACATAGTTTCCATTTCAGCGATAATACCGTGACGTTTACGAATGATAGTTAAATTTAAAGACTAAGCATTTTTCACAGCATTGATTGTTTTTTCTTTACTTTTTATAACTGTTCTGACAGTCCCTTCCATCAGATTAAACTTTTTTTTCCCTAATTCACAATTTTTTATTTTTGTATTGAATAACTTTACATTTCAAACATAATTTTGTTGTTGTTGTTGTTGTTGTTGCTTGCTGCAGAAGAATCATTTCTACTTCGTTTGCATAACACAGTCGTTTTTTTTTTAAATCTGAGTAAATATAATACATATAACAAACACGATACAACAATTATAACATGTAATAGCAAACACAAATTCCGTAGATAAGAAATAAATAATTCAAAATAGATTATTATGACTAAGTTTCGATTCCGCGCAATACTTCGGAACATGCATATGCATTAGTTAAACAGGAAACGGGGTATGAGTAATCGAGTTGTGTAGCGATTAAACAAAAAACGAACCGACGAAATTTGAAAATCGTGTAACTCCGCGAGTTCGCGTCACAATCGAGGTATTACTATATCTCAGTTCTTTCCAACCTTTTTATCGTTGTGGACCGGTCAACATTTGATAATTGGCCCACCGAGTGTTGAACGTTGATCGTTGGTATTTTAGATTATTTTGATTTAATAATTTTAATTTAATTATATATATATATATATATAACTATGCCTTCAGAATAAATGACAGTTACACCAATAAGCGGATTTTTTTAAACATAAAATATAAAGTAATTTCCATGGAAAGTTGGACAAACCCGAGAGAAATACACCACAGGAAAAAAAAAGCTGAAATAATTTAATGTTTCTTTAATGTATCAAGATAACTATCGAATTAAAAATAACTATTTGAAAAATATGCTGAAAATTAATAATTTTACTGTAACATGCGAATTGTTTTAAGTCAATATTGGGGTGTGGCTCCTTTTTCATATATAAATTAAAATAATAAGGGAATCAATAAGTTTTAATTTATTTGATTGTGATATCCAGTTTTAGTTTCTATCCATCTTAAACTTTAAATGATGCTTTAATTAGTAAATAAAACTGTTTGTACTTTATTACAAAGTTACAATCTGCTCGTTTCATTTTATCGGCTTCCTTTGAAATATGAAGCCCAGCTTCCGAATATTTATCAAATTGTAAAGTTTATTAATTTCATCCGAACTTTGTTGAAAATAACTACTAAGTAACTCTAATAACGATATGATAGAATTTCCATGGATAAAGCTCTTAGAAAATGCGGGATGTGTTTCACGAATCTACCAGAATATACTAATAAATATTTCTGAATAGCCCTTCAAACTTTGATGCTCAAACATAATTAAATTGCTTTCGAAATAATTATCTCGTGACAACAATAACAAATTTTAATTAATTTCCTGAAAATTTCATGTACAGTAATCATCTCGAAACATTAGATTGTGTAAATGTAAATTCTAAGCTGCGAAAATCTTTTTCTATTTACTTGTATATTGAACCAATAATGGTAGAGTTTCCATCTATACTTGTACATTATAAATATATAAGCTATCCCTTTTCGACACATTCGAAAACCTTTTTGTTTTGTTAGCTTTTAAACATATATTATAATAAAATCATATTTTGTTGCTTATTTAAAAATATTTAAATATTATTAAATTGCTTTAAACATTTAACGTCTATTAATTTATAAATGTTTTAAAGTGTGCATAATGTATAAATTTCACGCTTATTTTTGGACTTTCGTGAAAAGTACAATGACCCCAACTGAAAAAGTGGTTTCGTAAAGTTAGAATCAGTAATTACATAGAAAGCGTTAAATTTAATGCTTCTCAATGTTCATGATAGTAATTATTAGGATATCAAAATAAAATGTCAGAGGGACAGTAAAATAGTATAAATTCGTTCTATAGTTGTTTTGTTAAAAGATTAAACAGTTGAAAATTCCATAAGCTGTTGAATTTAGAAAGAAGGGGGGGATAATAAAAAGAGTGTGTGTTCTGTTAACTTTTTTTTACCGCAGTTAATGAAAGAACTTGTAATACAAAGCAAAACGAAATAATACATTCAAAACAGCCTGCAGTACATTTAAACTTGTATGCCAGTGTAATAAGGTTATACAAACATCGGCTATATTTAAGGATGTAGTTCATGCATGGAATTGTTCAAAAATTAAAATGACACTTCGACCCTTTAAGCGGTCATTTTTTTTTTCTCCCCAAAACGTTCCAAAAAAGGATATATATAACTAAGCATAATAGTTAACAGAATGCGACTTATTTTAATTTTAACTTTTAAGTTTTTCACACTATTTTTTATTTTATAATTGTGGAACACAAAAAAACACGAAATGTTTGCTTTTTATGAGTATAATCTGCATGCTATGAAGAATGTTTCATTCATCTTAAAAGAATTTCTCTCATATTTATAAAAATATTTCGTGTTATTACCTCTCTTTCGAATGGTTGAGGATTTTGTGAGTGTCTGCATATATATATATATATGTGTGCACACAATTTGAAGCATGATGTAATACTAAGTCTTACATTGCAATGGGGCATAGATGATATCGGCTTTTTTGGATTATCTTTCCATTTTCATTTCTTCTCAAGCAATAAATTGCACATTACTTTAACAATCCCTGTTCTTTATCGAATATTTTCAAGAATCTAAATTCCTGCCTCCAATGAAAAATTTTTTCGCCTTCACCACAAAGAAAATCCCTGATGAGAAGTATTTTAGTATTATGAACAAACTGTATCTCTTGAAAACACTAGCACTAATAATCTCACTATAAGAATTAAAAATATGTACGAACCAAAGATAGAAAGAAGAAAATATCAGTGCCCGTACAGAGTACGGGCAAACCGGTTATGACCAGCTTTCGGTAGCCCGTATGGTGTACGGACAAACCAGTTAAGGATTAAAGTAAGAAGTATTGTTCGAAAACTCTACAAATACTCTTTTTTACCAAACTTTTTGGTTTTTGAGGAGAAAAAAAATTAGAAATGGAGTAATATAAAAAGTTTTTCTTAGTAAGTTTTATCTCAAAATTTATTAAAACTGATAATAAATTTATTTAT
Organism: Trichonephila inaurata madagascariensis; assembly: GCA_019973955.1. Taxonomy (NCBI): domain Eukaryota; kingdom Metazoa; phylum Arthropoda; class Arachnida; order Araneae; family Nephilidae; genus Trichonephila; species Trichonephila inaurata. The sequence goes on along the minus strand of BMAV01017705.1, from coordinate 310,112 downwards.
TACACATTGCTACAAGACAACATCAAAAGATAAATTTAGTTCGTTCTGGAACTTTATTTGTTGTGTGTAACTTAATCCATTTTTTATGAAATATTTGTTTATCATATGAATGAGGAAAAAAACTTATATAGTGGGAAAACAATTGTTCAGGCTTTATTTAGCATTAAATTTAACTAAGTCACAAACAGAATTTTAAAAATCTTGCGAATATTAAAATAAATCTCATTTTAGAACGGTACTTATCTTTTACAAGATTTCATTAAAATGGAGTGTGTTGTTCCATAAGCTCGTCTGTCTAAAAAAAAAACCAAAAATTATATTTTATATTTTTCGTTAAAATTGCTTAGTTCATGCATAACCTTTAAAATATGGAAAATATTTTCAATTAATGCTTCTTAAATGTTGGAAAATTAATGAGAGAACATTTTTAAAGATTGGAAAAAGCAAAAAGCAAACGACGCTAATTTTTTAAAACTTTTTATTAAAAAATAAACGAAATAATCGAAAGCTATAATGATTAAACAATTTATTTTTCATAAAAATTACTATTCTTTTGCTATAAAAACAAACGATACAAAGCTTTCTTGCGAAAAAAATCCGTTAACCTTTGACATTCAGAGTTAGAGATAAGGAAAATATACATCTTAATTTAATTTTTCAGTTCTTTCTTCTTTTGACACGTATAATTAATACATTCTTAACGATCATAAGCTTTCAAAATAAGTACAAAAAGGGAAAGTAAGAAAAAAAAAAGGTGAAAGAAAGAGCGCAACTTGAGATTCTTTGATTATCATAAAAAGGAATTTAAATAAAAAGAACAGAAGATGGAAAAACAATGCATGAAAAAAAAAATTATAAATGCTCTTAAGTATAAAGGGGCAATTAATAAAATAATTTTATTTTTAGTATAATACCTTTCGTTAAATTATACTTGTGCCTTGTTAATTAATACACGGATAAGTATGATATATAATTTCTTTTGACAAATCTAAGATCTCTTAAAATTACTTACGCTACCTACAGTGAAATGACTTTTGGAATAATCCAATTATGTCAGTTAGATTTCTTTCAACTATTTTCTTACAGCCTTTTAGTTAAATAAATGAGACATAAAATCAACAATTTCACGCAATAGTAAATAAATAAAAAGGTTAGAATTAAATGGATAATTAGTTGTTTGTTCTTTCTCTCAAGAATAAATTACCGTGAACATTTTAAACGTTAATGGATAACTTTTTCCCTGCTCTTTTTTCAACTGGGTTAATTGCACTTTTATACATTTTTAATTCAGAAATTAGTTTTTTTAAGTACCGAAAATAAGAAAAGTTGTAAATGTGATACATTTTGACTCGCATCTATCACTACGAAGTGGTTTTCATAACATAATGATACTTTTTACAGCGCAATTATCTAACAAAGATACAAATGGATTTTGCACAATCACACGATGACGTAAAAAACAACTGATAAAATACTAAAGCTCGACTAAGCTAGAGTGCAATTAAATACCACATATTCCGGCGTATAACTCTCACCTTTACCTTCAAATTATATTTTTTAAATTTTTAGACACATTAGCTGAATATTGAGTCCCTATTTTTTACAAAGACGCTGGAAATGTACATGTCTAATGCTCTTATATTTTGAAGTCATTCATTCGAAGTATTATACCAGGCTTTTGAACAACGGTATACTTCTGGGGCTAAAACCCTGAAGCGCGAAATAGCAGACGTTAGTTAGTACGTGTATATTAGAAGGTGAAAAAACGTTCACAAAAGGAGGCATGCCAGTATGTAAATACCGCGTGAGTGGATAGTAAAATCATGGAATGCGAAATTAAATCTTACGTTATTTGAAAATCATTAAAAGTTGAATATCTAACAATCTAGATGGAATAGAAGATGATTATTTACTTATGGGTCAGAGTAAAAGTGATGTGAAGACGAAACAGAATTCGATGTGATGTACCTGGATCCAATAATGAAAGTTCATATTGTATCTTATTTCTTTTAAACAAACAGTATTTAGAACATGTAGCAATCTAATATTTTTATCGTACTTTCCTTACTTTTAAAGCTATCGTTTTTATATTCAGCGTGCAACGAGCACCCGTATACTCGTATTTCAACATTTTGTGTGTGTGCCACTGGCGTAGCTAGTCCTGAGTGGACCATGTATCAAAATTCCTAGGGGGCCCTTTTGGATAGCCCTTTAAACATTTTAGTATTGTTTTGCCTACTTAGGTTGGGGCCCGTTTAGCTTGGGGGCCCCGTATCATTGATACGGTTGATACGGCGGTAGCTACGCCCTTGGTGTGTATCAAAAGTACACGTTATACACCGGAAAATACGGCAATCCGTTTTCTGCTGGCTGAATATAATAAGCATTGCAAAGAAACATGAAAATAAGCATTAGTTACGATTATTAAAAATATGGATGTATTTAATATGTCTGGTTTCAATAACGTCCATTGCAACACTCATGTGACGAATTTTCCGTAAAATCCGGCGTATAAAGCGCACTTATACTTTCAAGCTGCAATTTTTAATTTTTAGGTATATTTGCCATATTAAGAGCACCTTCTTTTTCACGAAGAAACCTGAAATGTACGTGCGCAATGTTCTTGTGTTTTGAAGTCATGTATTCGAGATATTATTCCAAGCTTTCGAACAAAAAAAAAAGCATACTTCTAGAACTACAATCTTTTAAGTTCACAAGGAATGTCATATCCTTTAAATAAACAGTATTTCGATGCATATAGAAATCTAATTTTTTTCTACGATCATCTTTTTTTTTTTTTTTTTAATTCTTAAAGCTCTCATTTTTATACCTGGCGTATAACACGCGCTCGAAAATTTCGATCTTATTTTTTTTTGTGTTAAAAGTGCGCATTATACGCCGAATTTTACGGTACTGAATTACGAGATGTTAATATTTCTTTGTCAATAAATATAAATACTACACGTTTTGGGACAATATAACGGTATGAAAATAAATATATAAAAATTATTGTGCATCTAGAAATAAACAAAAATTCTTGAAACTAATCTTAACGAGTCTTATGGAAAAAATTAATATACAATTAATAAAAGAGTTAGTATATTCAATAAAAAAATAATATATTTGAATGAAAAGAGGAAATAAGATAGGTCATTAGGATGACGAAGGGTTTGTAGATTATCCAATATTTCCGTTTTTACATTAAGTCATTCTATTAACAGAGGGCCTGTTATTGTTTTCCAGACACATTTAAAACGATTTACGATTAAAATTCGCTTAATGGTTTTGTTCATTCCAATAATAAATTGCAGCGATTAAAACAATTGTAGAGAAATGCAAGTAACAATTTTAGAACTATTAGAGAAAAAGAGACTAAAAATTTGAACAACAATTGGTTTTGTCATCTGTTTCAAGAGGCAATTACCTAAACTTCAGTAATTAAATCCATTATTAAATATTTCCGAAATGAAATTTGATCAGTTCATGAGGTTTTCTTTTTTGTTTTACTCGTATTACATAACAGCCTTATAGGAAACTATTTGGAGACAAATGTAATTTTAATAACAATTACAAGACAAAAGTTGCATTTGACTCATATTTTTAATATTTTCTAAGTTTCCTCAGAACGTAGAGTAAGAAATTTGGCACTCACTTGATTCTGTCATCCTGAATTGATTTTCTTATTATTGTAAAATGAAAATTGATAAGGTCGAATTTCGAATAATAACAACTTTCCCACTGTAGTATTTGTAGAATTTAAGTGAGATCGTCAAATAATTTTTAAAGTGATTGTAGTGTCATGATGTTAAATAGTTGGTTTAAAACATTACTAACATTTGCCGGTTTTTCCGTTTGTTGTTATTTTTTTAAAACATAACTCTGTTTACAATTTTACAAGAAATGGAATTTTACAGAAGTAAAAAAATAAATAATAATACAGCTATCTTCTTCAATCAGTAGCACACACAGGAATTTTTCA